>ML099165.1:1622-13550 GCA_003697995.1 Taxidea taxus jeffersonii
CCAGTTTGGCTTCATTAACTATGAAGTAGGAGATAGCAAGAAGCTCTTTTTCCATGTGAAAGAAGTTCAAGATGGCATTGAGCTACAGGCTGGAGATGAGGTGGAATTCTCAGTGATTCTTAATCAACGCACTGGCAAGTGCAGCGCTTGTAATGTTTGGCGAGTCTGGTGAGTTTGTTGTTGTTGGGCTGGAGTGCCTTTAAACTTCCGTAAACTGGTTTATCTGGTTTAAACTCTTTTTTTATCCTGCCACTTTCTGGTTATTTCTCGATCTTTCCTGTGCTTTTTTTTTTTATCTCTAGTCTTCATTGTCTAAACTTACATATAGTAAGATTATGTAGTCCTTGTTCTTAAAGGTTCTGTTTAGCTTTTTTCTTCCATTAAGCCATTTATATGCTGCTTAAAATTCTAACTTTATAGTTTAGCAGTACTGTGTCTGTTTTTTTAAATGTTTTAAATCTGTAACGTTAGCATGAGAGGAGCTGGGAGTCTCTTGAAGTATTTCTTCATATTTAACTTTTCTAAGGTTTTTCACATCCACTACCTCATTTTGTGGAACTGGTTTTTCTAGTTGTAGACTAGATGGGATGAGGGATGACCCTCACCCAAATTATTATTCCAGTTCCTCTGTAGTAATAAACCTTAAGTTCGGAATAAAAACATAAACAAACTTGTCTGTCCTGTCTTGCTAGCTAGCTGGCTAGGTGAGGCAAGAGTCCCTTATTAAAACTGAGTCATTTGGGGGTAGTTAGATAGAAAACACTCCTCTGCAAGTGCTTGCTTTTTCTTCCCACCAAGAGTTGTTTCTTCTCACCTCTTGACTTCATTACAGTGAGGGCCCCAAGGCTGTTGCAGCTCCACGACCTGATAGGTTGGTCAATCGCTTAAAGAACATCACCCTGGATGATGCCAGTGCCCCTCGCCTAATGGTTCTTCGTCAGCCAAGGGGACCAGATAACTCAATGGTATGAGGGTGTACAGGGTTTTGGGGTGGGTAGGGGCAGCTGACCAGTATGCTACTCAGGGTCTTGTTTCATTCGGCATAGCACAGAGCTTAATGAAGCAGGGAAGTTCAGGATTCTCTTTCACTACTCAGTATGCTTGTAACTAGTTAAAACTCCCTACTCATTGGTTCAGCCCTTAACAGTCACAGTTTGCTCACAGTAAGAAGGACATTTCTTGATCTTTTGAACAGATTTTAGGTAATAGATCAGGAGGGCTTACTATGGATTTCCTCCTCTGGGAAAGAAATGGTGGTGGTTATGATGATTAAAAGTAATGCTTTTATAGTAATTAACTGCACTTTTACTTTTTCACAGGGATTTGGTGCAGAAAGAAAGATCCGTCAAGCTGGTGTCATTGACTAACCACATCCACAAAGCACATCATTAATCCACTATGATCAAGTTGGGGGGATTCTGGTGAAGGGTTCTGAATATCTCCCTCTTCATCCCTCCCAAAATCTGGAATACTTATTCTATTGAGCTATTACACCAGTTTTAACACCTTCCTCGTGTTATGTTTAAAAAAATAAATAAATTTAAGAAAACCATTTTAAAATTATGCACAGTTGCAGCCTGGAAAACTTAAGGTGGCGCCTTATAGTATCAATTTTAGGAGCTTTATTTGGTGCATTTAACGCAACTGGTAATTGCAAAATCCACTTCGCCTGTGTAAGTGAAAAATAGAGACTGTTAACTCGTTGGCCCTATGAAATTCTGCACTTGGTATTTAGCATATACTCTACCTTCATTACTATCTGGCAAGATGTTCTGCCTTAGCACTCAGTTGCGTTCTTTTCCTTTTCTTTCCTGTTCATTATGCTTTAATCCTGAGGACCATATGAAGGTAGAATATATTGAAAATTACAAAAATTATAAAAATTTGTATAGGCAAACCATTTCCTTAAGTTGATGGCCAAATGTTAAAATGTTATTTTTCATATCATTTATAATCTTGTCACAGTCCACTTAACGAAGTTTGGTTAGATTTCAGTGAAAATTATCTTCCAGAGTAGTTTCTTTTTTCCTGGGATTGGGGAGGGGGGTAATTTTACTACAATTAGTATGTATGGTGCAGAATTTCATGCAAATGAGGTGTGCCAGCAGTGTGGTAATTTAATCGTATTTAAACAAAAACAAAACAACAAAAAAAAGACGAATGCACAAACTTGCTGCTGCTTAGATCACTGCAGCTTCTAGGACCCAGTTTCTTTTACTGATTTAAAAACAAAACAAAAAAAAATAAAAAAGTTGTGCCTGAAATGAATCTTGTTTTTTTTATAAGTAGCCGCCTGGTTCCTGTGTCCTGTGAAATACAGGCACTTGACCCTTGGTGTAGCTTCTGTTCAACTTTATATCACGGGAACGGATTGGTCTGATTTCTTGGCCCTCATCTTGAATTGTCCACATCCAGGGTCCCTGGCCAGTGGACTGAAGGCTTTGTCTAAGATGACAAGGGCAGCTCAGGGGATGTGGGGGAGGGCGCTTTTATCTTCCCCGTTGTCGTTTGAGGTTTTGATCTTCTCTGGGTAAAGAGGCCGTTTATCTTTGTAAACACAAAACATTTTTGCTTTCTCCAGTTTTCTGTTAATGGCGAAAGAATGGAAGCGAATAAAGTTTTACTGATTTTTGAGACTCTAGCACCTAGCGCTTTCATTTTTGAAACGTCCTGTGAGGGAGGGGCGGGTCTGGGTGCGGCCCGCCGCGTGACTCCTGGGTTGGTGGCCCACGTGGCCGGGGCGGGGACTCTGGCGCCCGGGGCGCCGTCTGATTACGTAGCGGGCGGGGCCGGAAGTGCCGCTCCCTAGTGGGGGCTGTTCATGGCGGTTCCGGGGTCTCCAACATTTCTCCCAGTTGTGGTCCTAAATCCGTCGGAAGCGGAGGCAGTGAAGCTTGAGGTAAGGCTATGTGGTGTGTAGCGCTCGTCTTTGGAGCATACAGGCGCCTCGTTGTTGCCAGGAATCGAACAGAGTTTGCAGGCTGGAGACAAAGGCCTTTGGGCGGGGGTCCTTAATTTTGAGCCCTCCGGGGGAGATCCTTAGAGACTGGCGGGGGTGTAAGACTAGGGGACGGCCTGGAGGCTGCCCTGCCATGGCTGAGAAGACGTGCGGGAGGAGTAGGAAGAGGGTATCCCTTTACCTTGGGCTGAGGGCGGGGTCCACGGACTTGAAAAATAGAGCTGGGTGGGGGTAGCTCGGCGACTCACCAGAATTCTGAGGCCTGCAGTAACCTGCGAATGTTTGCGCTCCTGAATCACTTTGAGAACCAAGTGGAGGGTCACGTGTCTGGAACCGATAGATAGGGCTTTAGTTACTATTGATTATAGAAGGGTTTGAAGTACTGTCTTCAGTTGCTCGCCCATTAAACCTAATTGCTGCTTTCCCACAGGTTCTTGCTGGTGTGAAATGACTGAGTACAAACTGGTGGTGGTTGGAGCAGGTGGTGTCGGGAAAAGCGCACTGACAATCCAGCTAATCCAGAACCACTTTGTAGATGAATATGATCCCACCATAGAGGTGAGGCCCAGTGGTGGTGCGCTCACCCTACCTCTGACTTTTGGTTCACCTGTACACCCGCCTTTAGCTGTTCGGTAGCTAAAGGAATAATCACGAGGGAAAGTAAAAGTTATTTGGAGTAGTGAGTTCAGTAATACAATAAGGAAGCTTTCCATGTTTGTGGAGAAGAGTTCAGGAGTTAAAGAGTTCTTCATAGCTGCTAAAGATTTTCTTAAAAAACTGATAATTTAATAGTTCAGTAAACTCACATACTCATTGTTGAACTCACGACAGCTCTATTAAACACAGGCCGTAGGAAGAGTGACTGAATAATAGGATAGAGATAAAAGATTGAAGGATCTTTAGAATCGGGGGATTCTAAATTCTAAATTTTAGATTCTAATTCTAAAATTCTGATTCTTTAGAATCGGGATTCTAAAATTCTTCAGTTTTAGTTAGCTGGCTGAAGCATCTGAGACTGGGCTGGAGTAGAAAGAATAAGAGATTTTGAGTCACTGTCTAGACTTCTTTTGGTCCCTGTTTGCAGTTTATTTAGTTACGTTATATTGAGCAAATCACTTAAACTTTCTGAGCCTCTTTTTCTCATCTACTAAATTACCGTAAACATGTCCTGCCTGTCATACACAGGGATGTAAGTAAAATCAATATGTTTTTTGTGTGAGTTCATGTTATAGATTGGCATGAATAATGGCATCTAAGTTCCTTTAAATAAAAGGTTTTGTTTATTCAGTTTAGAAATGTCTGATTAGAGATTATTTTATTTTAACCCACACGCTGGTCTTCCTAACCCCCAGCCACTGAGTATTTAATGGAAGCTAACTAACAGCCATTATTAAAAATCAGTCTTTGAAAGAAATGTCATTTTAAATGTAAGTGCTCATTTAAGCTTTAGTGTTAATAGAACCTTTTTTTCTGAGTTTTACGTATTGAAGGGGAATGTACATACAGTAAAATACACAAATGGTAAAATACACCCAGTGACTTAAAAATTTGTATGTACTTATGTAACCACCACTCAGGAATATAGACAGTTTCCAGTGCCCCAGAGAGTTCTCCCATGCCACTTTCCAGTCAATAAACCCCCATCCTGCCAGGAAATAACTACTTCTCTGACTTCTGTTACTGTAAATTAGTTTGACTAAAACTTATCTTAAATTGTGCTCATTTTCTTGGCATATTCGTACACTTAACCATATTTCATGCTTCGAGCAAGTTTTGTCAGTGCAAGTGCTGTGTTAATTTCAAAGTACATTACAGTCCCACAGTGAAGATGTGTTACAGAGGCACGGAGTAATGAACTGGGAAAACAGGTCACATTCTGTTTCTGGAGCCAAATCTTTACCAAGAGTGATGGGTTATTTTCTTTGAACTGAATTCCCAAA
The DNA here is from genome assembly GCA_003697995.1 of Taxidea taxus jeffersonii. Lineage (NCBI taxonomy): Eukaryota > Metazoa > Chordata > Mammalia > Carnivora > Mustelidae > Taxidea > Taxidea taxus. The sequence continues at coordinate 6,522 of ML099165.1, forward strand.
ACATAAGTATTAAGATACAAGTAAAATTTTGGCCTCAGAACCAAATTGAAAACTTTTTAAAAATGTAAATATATGTGATCTATGCATGTTTTTCCTCCTTAGGAAATATAGCTGTAAATCTTGTTTGGCACATTTAGGAACTTGATTCAGGAATATTTCCCAGAGGTAAAAATTCACCATGATGAGAAAAATATTTTTATGTTATAATCTTGTCTGAAATAAAAAGTATTTGTGTATTTAGTCATAAACACCAGTGACACTGTGTCTAGGGTCATTTTTAGAACTTTAAATATACGGTAAATAAGTAAGAAAAGTCCACTTCATACCTTAATAAAATACACTGTGAAACCGAATCTCTGGTCTAACTGCAATAGAGCTGTCTTTTGAATTACCACACTTTTCCATCTTTTCCAGGAACAGAATGACCACATTTTTCTTCCTACAGGCATATAGGATTTGGGGCTTTTTTTCCTAGGGTGACATTAAGTACTTTCTGATTGTGATTATATATGAGGAGTTTGGGACAAACCAGAGAGATGGAAATAAACTTAGGTAGGAGCTTATCTTACCTTGACAATAGCATTGCATTCCCTATGGTTTCTAATAAAAATGAAATCTTCCTTTCTCCCTGCTGTCCCCCACCCTCCACACCCCCAGGATTCTTACCGAAAACAGGTGGTTATAGACGGTGAAACCTGTCTGTTGGACATACTGGATACAGCTGGTCAAGAGGAGTACAGTGCCATGAGAGACCAATACATGAGGACAGGCGAAGGCTTCCTCTGTGTATTTGCCATCAATAATAGCAAATCATTTGCAGATATTAACCTCTACAGGTACTAGGAACATTATTTTTTCTGAAAGGATGATCTGTAAGTGTATTCTGAAGCTTTGTGGAGGGGGATGAGGATACCACACTAGGGAAGAGAGCGTTTTTTTATTATGAGAAGAGTTGGTTTCAGTTTGTTTAACATTGAGATTCTGGGTTATAACTGAAAGTTAATATTGGAGTTTATTTTATATAATACACAATGGCTAGAATGTGTGTGATAACACTTAAATGAAGCTTGCTAATTGGATGATTCAGAACCAGAGGTGGTGGTATGAAGATCATACAGGAATTTCAGAAAGGAAAACGTGTCTGAGAGTCCTCAGTCATGGAAGAGAGAAGATGATAGGAAGAAATGAGTGGGAAGTAAATAAAGAGGAAAGATGGTCTTTCTCAGTAAAACCATTTCAAAGATCTATCAGACCATAAAAAATTATAGTACAACATCCTTGTTTTACAGAATCAGAAGTAGAGTTGCAGGAAGTGGTTTGTTAGGTTTTTGGAGTCATGGTTGTTACTAGTAGCAGAGCCAGGACCAAAAGCCCAGGACTCCTTTCTCTTAGTTCATATTCTTTGAGCAGAATAATATAACAGGTAGAAACTTGGCTACGTCATCTATTACCCATGGGACTTTGGGGCAAACTACCAAATGTAATAGCAGTATGTAGTAAGATTCCCAGCACTTGTCAAGTATAGAATATTTGTTGAATTTCTAGAAGTCATTTTTCATCTTTGGCTGTCTTGACTTACATTATGCTTTAAACACTGCCATTACAGGAAGGTCAGTTTTAGAGCTAGCCAGTGTGACGCTGGTTTGGCACATGACCGTGTCTGTAAATCCAGGGCTAGGATCTGGAGCAGTACTGTGGCCACAACCTTATGTGCTTATTTAATTAAAGTTAAATAAATTGAAAAATCTGTTCCTTGGCCACATAGCAACTGATTCCTCCAGTGTCCAACAGCTACATGTGACTAGTGGATGTAATTGGACAGCATGGATAGAGAACCGTCCCATCATCGTGAGAAGTTCAGTTGGACAGTATTGGTCAGGAGAATCTAGAGCACTTGTTTCCAAACTGCTGGGTGCTATGTCTTTGTCATTGAAGGGAGTGTTCTAAGTTGGGAGTTGCAGATCCTTCAGTCCCCTTTTAGTAAGAGCAGTTCTGGTGTTTTCTATTTTGTATCTTGGATTTCCAGCTATAATATTGTTTGAAGAATATGTCTGAATACCACCCAACTAGAGAAGTGGATAGACTGTCTTTCATTAAACACTGTTACTTTGAAGAAAACCTCAGAAAGTTATTTTGAGACAGTAAGCTTTACTTTTTATACCTCAGATCTTAATCTAGAGTGTGATTTCAAGTTGCCAGTTAAATCCAGAGCCAAGTTCTTTGGAGAATCAAGGGGCCTAACAAGGGTATGTGTCAAAAGATAGAATTGCCATCCATTTCCACTAGAAGGTGAGCCACCTTCTAGTGGTGAACCAGTATTTGGCTTCCCTCTTGCTACATCAAGTCTAAACCAGTCAACATAGTATGCTTGGTCTTTTAGAATTAGTGGGGTTGGGGGTGGGGGAGTAAAAGGTAAAACTTCATACTAGAAGGTAATAGGGCTAGATAAAATTCATTAGAACCTTTTTTGTTCTAGCTGCTCATTCCTTCCTAAAAACCTGCTTGTTAGGTTAGAGTAACATATTACTTTTTTTTTCTTTTTTTTTTTTTTTTTTTTTTTTCTTTTTTAGGGAGCAGATTAAGCGAGTAAAAGATTCAGATGATGTACCTATGGTGCTAGTAGGAAATAAGTGTGATTTGCCAACCAGGACAGTGGACACAAAACAAGCCCACGAACTGGCCAAGAGTTATGGGATTCCATTCATCGAAACCTCAGCCAAGACCAGACAGGTATAGCAAAGCTTTGAGCATCTGGCAAGCGTTTGTTGAATGCAGAAGTTTGACTCCTAGAGATAGGAGCCGCGTTCTTTGTTGTTAATTTTCGATATTCTGTTTTTTTAATACTCAGTTTAACCCAAAGTGAACTGATGAATATTCTGGTGTGGTATTTTACTCCCACCTTAACATGCTAATATTACTTAACATTACTAAAATGAGGACCCTTGGGGGCACCTGGGTGGCTCAGTGGGTTAAAGCCTCTGCCTTCAGCTCAGATCATGATCCCAGGACCCTGGGCTCTCTTTTCAGTAGGGAGCCTGCTTCCTCCTTTCTCTCTGCCTGCCTCTTTTGCCTGCCTCTCTGCCTACTTGTGATTTCTATCAAATAAATATAAAAAAAAAAGAAAATGAGGACCCTTGATTAAAGATAAGTACAAACATTAGATCTTTCTCCATCAACACCAGCCACGGTTTAGGGCTTTTGCTCTCCTGAATGGAATCTTTAGATCTGGTAGTTCTGTATGTCCCACATTACGCATTTTCCTGTGCTTGAATGTTATTTTTGCAAAATACTGGCATTTTATATCAGCCTGTTGATGTGATTCAGTAAGAATGCTAAGTTTGCTGTCCTCTTCTTAAATCACCCTATTTCATCAGCTAATTGGAATTTTAAATCCACTCAAGAAGTACAAGTGAGATAGCTTACAACTTGGATTGTGTCTACTAAGCCATCCTTATCATGTTCTTTTATAGGGTGTCGAAGATGCCTTTTACACACTGGTAAGAGAAATACGTCAGTACCGAATGAAGAAACTCAATAGCAGCGATGATGGGACTCAAGGTTGTATGGGGTTACCTTGTGTGGTGATGTAACAAGGTGAGCATGTGGTCTCCTGACATAATTATCACTTTTATTAATTTAGCATCAGGAAATTTGGAGGAGATTGCTATTATTTTTTTTTCTGTGGTGCTATTTAACTAAGAGTTTCTGTTCACTTACAGTTATAAAACATTTTCCTTATAACACCTTTTCTGAGAGTACTGAAGTCTAAACTGTTTTTAAAGCATTTAAGTAGGCTACACCTGAGTGGCTCAGTTGGTTAAGTGTCTGCCTTCAACTCAGGTCATGATCCCAAGGTCCTGGGATCAAGTCCCACATCGGGCTCCCTGCTCAGCGGGAAGCCTGCTTCTCCCTCTGCCTGCTGCACCCTCTACTTGTGCATGTTCTCTCTCTCTCCCTGACAAACAAACAAATAAATAAATATAAATAAATAAATAAAATCTTTTAAAAAAATAATAAAGTATCTAAGTAATTTTATTATTATTACATTTTCAATAATATTAGAACCTAGAAGGCATTATTATGAAAAGTACACACTATACCATATTTTTGGCACTGATTAGTAGGAGTTTGAAGAACCACTACATGAAACCTGATTATAATGACCTGGTGTGTGTTCTTTTCTTACAGATACTTTTAAAGTTCTAGCATCAGAAAAGAGCCACTGTCAAGGTAGGACAAGTTTGGACATGAGTATGTTATTGTTCGTGTTAATTTCTTAACCTTGTTTTTCTTACATTCTTTATATGTCACTTATACAGATTCTGTCTTTATTTTAGCTGCACTGACACCCTGGTCCTGACTTCCCTGGAGGAGAAGTATTCCTGTTGCTATCTTCAGTCTCACAGAGAAGCGCCTGCTACTTCCCCAACTCTCAGTAGATCAGTACAATATTCTCTATTTGAGAAGTTCTCTGAATAACTACCTCCTCACTTGGTTGTCTGACCAGAGAAATGAACCTCTTGTTACTCCCCACTGTTTTCCACCCTGGGTTCTCCCCCAACATAAACAAACCTCTGCCATCCCAGGTTTTTCACCTGAAAAGTAATTCATGCTCTGAAACAGAGAACCGAACTGTAGACATGAAATTCTGTAGGAAACAATGTCTTGAGCTCTAAAGTAGCAACTGCTGGTGACTTTTTTTTTTCCTTTTTACTGTTGAACTTGGAACTATGTTGGTTTTTGGAGAAATGTCATAAATTACTGTTTTGCTGAGAATATAGTTAAGTTGCCATTTGGTTTCTTTGTAATGTCATTGGCTATAGTCTGTAACTTGGCATCTGCTTTGCATTCATAAATAGGCAAGTGAATATTGACTTTTGAGTCTATCCTAATGTTCTCGACTTTCACATAATTAAGTCTAACTCTTGCAGCAAAGTGCCTTTTTTCTTAGGAGTGGTTTGTAGACTTGCTTTATAATATTTCAGTGGATAGATGTCTCAAAAATCGTTATACATGAAAATGAATATCTGAGATACATCTATGACCTGTCTATCTTTGAGAGAAAGACATACCGATGTGATAGCAGATGCCATTTCTTACGTGTGTGGGGTTGGATTTCCAGAGACCTGATTTGGGTCTCTTCCAAGAGAAAGGTGAAACTGGAAACAATTATGAATAATTTTACTTAATTTTTACCTAATTTCTACTTTTTGTGGGGGCAGGGCAGGGGGTAGGTTACCACTTACAAAATGTATGCAATTTGTTTCTTCCAGCTTACTGATAATGAACTTCCATTCATATTTAAATTTAGGTCCTATCTGAAAGCTCCATATTTGCAGGTGTTCTAAATTGTAATAGTTTAATGCAGTTTTAATAGCTATGATTAATGATTTTCAAGCCTCAGATGTATTAACAGACACATTTTCACTTTATATCATGGTATTTTAATGATGTATATAATTGCCCTCATTCCCCTTCTCACTCCACCCTCTCCCTCATCCATGCCACAATGGCAGCATGGTTATTTCAGTTGAATAAAGCATGGTGCTGATAGATCAGGGTCACAGTTTCCAAACTCGAGCAAGCCAGTTAGCATCACAGAGAGAGAAATTCTTCCATGTTTGCTCATTGCACCAGTAACTTCAGCTAGTAGTTTTGCCAGATGCATACTGTTAGTCCTGCAAGGAAGGAAGAGGTCAGTTAGCACAAATCTTTCACCATGGCTGGAAAAATTTGCCATCTTGAGGATGGTCAGCCTAGAGGTTTTTATAAATAAAACATCTAGACCTTTTTTAGCCATGTAGAAACTCTGAATTAAACCCATTTTTTTTTTCATTATCTTGAGAATGAGGATGCCTCAGATCAAAATTTTTAAAAGTTTTCTCTATTGATAGTGTTCTTTGAAGGATGCAAAACAGTATGTTAATGAATTAGTCTGTGCATACCAGATATATAAGCTGATGAGTTCGTTCAGAATAAGAAGTCGCCTTTCTATTGAAATTGTCATTTGAGAAGGGAATCGAAAATAGAATGAATTGTTTGTTATGAGGATTTGGAGGTGGGGCTTTTCCAATGAAAAATTTGGAGGTAGGGCATTTTCTAATGAAAAATAGACTCAGTAACTTCTGGTAAAAGACTAGTTCCAAAATGGCCACTTTCTGTTCTGGTCTTAGATGTGTAAATACTTACTGAGGTCCTCCATCTTCTAAAATGAATTTTCCTTTAAGTAAACTCCACATTACCTTGAAATGAATTCCAAAGATGGGAAGAAGCATCAACTGTGCCCAGAGTGGAATAAACCAAGAGAGTTGTGTTCCTTTGCGTTAATTTTGAGACCTTTCACATACTGTCAACATCTGTAAACAGAAACTCTGCTGCTGTGTTTCTGCTCCTTGGGGAACACTGCTGTGTAATTTACTCGAGGCTGGATGGAGGCTTGTCGCCTCCATCCTTGTCATTGTCTTCCACCTCTTCCTCCTCGTCCTCTGCTCTGCTCTGTGTGACTCACAGCAGGACTCTTTTATTTTTTTTAATATCAAATTTAGGGGAAAAGATACCCATTTTAGCCCTTATATGGAGGTACCTTATAGTTTCTTCAAGTATGTTCTAAGCACAGATGAATTGAAATGGGGCCAAAATTCAGACTTCAAAATGTTCTTTTAATAGCTTCTTAAGAAGTTACATGTAGGTGTGAATTTTAGCACAATAGAGTGACAAACTTAGGGTTAAATGCTGAATAACTTCAGTTGGTGTGAAGTAAAGTGTGGTTTTTAGAATATGTTTGTAATTGCTGAAAACAGTTCTAGTTTACCTCAAAGTCTGAAAAGTCTCTTTCCCCAAGTTAAGTGCCTGGCCAGCTGTTATGAATTACATACTACTTTATGTGTGTTTGTGTTTTAAAGGTTGCACCTTCAAGAGTGTGAAAATGTTCTGTCTAAAGGCTACCATGCCTAATCTGTAAATGAAACTGTTAAGTGCTATATTCGCTCCAGCAGCATACTCTAGAATGTTACTTGGTAATATAATATC
>RCUC01118338.1:0-57441 GCA_003697995.1 Taxidea taxus jeffersonii
AAGAGCCTATAGCCAAGCCTTTGTGCCTTGCTGGTGTGCTTAATGCTGGAAGTTCTTACTTTCTGTGTTGTCCTAGATGTGTGATTATGTGTCTTTGACCAGTTTATTTTAACCAGAAGACAAACCAGCTGCCAATTTTTTACATATTTGGGTTTATTTTAAAAACTACCAAAGTTCAAAGGTAGCTACAGAGTTTTCATTGATGTTTTCAATAAGAAATTCTTTGAGTATTTAATTAGTAGTGTTAATATTTCATAAGTTTCTATCTTCCACATTCAGGAATAAACTCTATTCACTAAATACGTGAAGTTTTAGACAAGAGAAATGACAAAGGGGAATCAGGGTCTCTCTTAAGCTCCTGGCTGGTTTATAAAACTTGAATTATAATTATAAGTTATCTGTTCACATTGTGTGTGTTTGTTATTTTTCAATAGTATAAACTTTTTAAAATAAAGATGTATAAAAATACTTCAACCAAAAGGAAAATAAAATGGAACTGTACAAGATCATTATAAAATGTTTTTTAAATTATTTCATACTTTTATCCCAGATAGTGAAGTTCAGTGATGCTGCACTAATTTAAAACTAAATGACAAATACTGTGTTTTATCTCATTATTCCTGTTTCAATCCCATTTATCTGTATGACTGTGTATAATTTCATTTTAGAGGTAATGTCATCAAAAGACATTTCTTGTGTGATATGAGGACTAACCCACATGGTCCTCCTGGAAATGGTGGAACATGGAACTGCATTTGCCTCCCTCCCTACTTCCAAAAGAAGTTCCAAAAGAACTTCTAGGGTTTGCTGAAATTTAGAGGGGTATTTTAGGAGAAAAATTTCTTTTGAGAAGTAAGTCACTTACTCAAGAGACTTTTGATGTGAGGTCATTATGCCATACACCTTAAACTTAGCAGTATGCAAGTCAAGTATGTCTCAGTAAAACCAAAGGGAGAAAAGAAAAAAACTTTTGAGACCATACTATTAGGCATTTCTGAGCACTAGATGAACATCCTCACTTCTTACACCTGGAATAAGGTGTAGCTTCATACTTAGAGAAAAAGCTCCATGCTGACAAGCATTCCTTATCCCAGTGGTAGCCAGACCTGATTGGTGTCCCAGTCAGCTGAAATGGGCCTGCCTCTCTCAATCAGTTCCTATGTGGGAAACTGCTCTCTTTACAGGTCTTCCCTGCTTAGTATATTCATCCCACCAAAGCCTTCTCTCAGCAATCAAAAGGATTTCTATTGAGTAAATCAGACTTTTCTTTTGCTGTGTCTCAGAAAATTACAGATACTTTCTGCAAAACAATAAAAATAAAATCATCCATGACCAAAGCAAAATCACATAAATAAAATAAATAGATTTTGAAAATAATGCTATTGATAGTAAGAATAAGCCTAAAGGATAAAGAAAAAGTAAAGAATATGCCTAAGATAAAACCTCAAGTTTTACCAGTTATAGCCCATCTGATAAAAGAATAGAATATTGTTTGTAAAATACATGCCAACAGACTAAATATTTATTCTTTAACAAAAATGTTTCCTAATTGGCACATCATCTATATGTGTGTTCACACTTTTAGAGTCTTGAAAAGAGTTGTTTATCTTAAACAAATCATAATGTCCATTCTTTTGTTTCACACTCTTTTCTGGGTCACTTCCAATCTGCAGACTTTTCCCCCCAGATTTTAGTTAAACCTCAGTCTAACCCATCTTCAAATGATCACACATGTAAGTTTGATAAATACAAATAAATAAGATTCCCCTATAATTTTCCTGTACTGAATCCATAGAGCTATTTTGACACCAGATTGCTGGTTCTGAAGTAGGCTCTGCATAAGGATATAAATGTAACCAATTTTAAAAGTGTTTTCTCACTCTTCTCCCTACATAAACGGATTTTTAAATCAGTTCTCATACTTTTCTCATAATTTTCCTTTGTCTCTTTTAAGACTTTTTGGTCTGTTCATAAACGTTAAATGTTTAAGGGAGCAGCCACACATCCTTACTGCATGGTATTTGTAGTCAGCAGTTACATATTTTAATAACAGCTCCACTGTTGTGTGACTTGTACTGGCCACTTAACTTTCCTCAGACTCAGTTTCTTATACAACGCAGAGGTAACCATCAGTCCTACCTAAATCACAGCATTCCTATGAAATAACCTTGAATTAGTAGTCCCTATTGCATTATTTCCTAGGAAGGATTATCTCTCGGGTGGCAAAATGTCCAACAGTTACCAGCTAGTGGACGGGTGCATCAGTGATAATCATTCTGATCCCAGTGCAGCAGTCTAGGGTCTAACTGCTGGCCTTTCCAGGGCTGTTCACACTTCACAATGATGCTTATTGAGCCTGCCAGAGCACTCTTACTTGTCAGACATCACCTGCCTGCCAGAGTTTGGCTGAGGAACAGAGTGGCAGCAGAAAGGAGTAGAGGATGATAAGCTCAAAAGGCCAAGACCAACCTTCCAAGCTCTCGGAATTTAGTCCTCCTTGGTGAACATGATTTAATCCATGAATTGCTGGAATTTAAACTACTAATCAGCTTTCCACTTTTCATGGAATATTTTTATTTGTCAGTACTCTCCTCTCAAGCATATATAAAATTTAGGCTCTGTTCCTTTTGATTTTATCTTTTGAGGTTTGTTTTTGCTCCTTCGTGGTTATTTTTTTAAACTCTTATTAGATATGTATCACGTTCTTTATATGAAGTCTCTTTATTATTTAAAATATGCTTATCTTATGGTCCTCAGTCCCAAAAATAATGGGTATTTTGCCTCATGCAAAATGAACTATCCTGAGAACACTGACAATTATGAGATAAAACAAGTAGGTCAACAGTTTTCCTTTATCAGATGCTTTATTTACAGAGTAATTTTCAGAAGTACTTCTAAAGTACTTCTTTTTTTCTCTTCTTTTTCCAAAAAGTATATAAATCTGGATGTCATCTGGCATTATTTATCTCAGTTCTACTTTTCTACTCTACTGCTGTTGCTATCTAAAGTATTAGAAACTTGTTTTATTCTGAGTGTAATTCTGACACTGTGTCATTAAAAAATTATCCCCCAAATGTATGGGTTTTATGAGATAATTGGAAATTTGTAAACTGAGCATTTGATACTAAGGAATTATTGCCAGAAATTTTCAGGCATAATAAAACAGAAATTAGATTATGAATTTTTTACATATCCTTACCTTTTAGAAAAATGGAACTATTTGCGAATAGAGTTCTTTGATATCTAGAATTTGCTTCAAAATAATCCAGGAAGATCAGAAGTAGATAAGGATATGGAAGATATGAGATTGACCATTATAAGTGTTGAATGATGAGTGATGGGTACTTGGTGGGGGTTCATTATACTGGTCTACCTTTGAGTATGTTTGAAATTTTCCATAATAAGGATTTCTTTTTAACTGTCTAAGACGAGTAGCGATATAATCTATAAAAGGTGTGTGATTTGGCCCTTTTGTTCTGTGAAGGAATCATCTGGGCTCTGACCCTCGCCCTATGTATTTCATTCCTCTATCATCTGCCTTCAAACTAAAGCTGTCTCATGGTTCGGCCTGGGCCATCAGGGTCCTGCATTCATACAACCAGGAAGTCTTTGCTGACCACTCTTCAAACAGGCAGAACTGTACAGGCCAGTTCATATGAAAATGCTCTGAGCATACCCACAAATATCAACACTCAAGATGGGTGAGCTCCTCCCTGTATCTCCCAGCACCTTCCAAATAAAAATCAAGTATTGGTTACTCCCAGTCTTAGATTTATGCATATCTTTCTTAGAACAACAAATAGAACTAAGAATGGCAGCTAATTAACCCTCAGCCTTACACAATGATTAAGCCTAGGGTGAGCACAGCTGCAGCTTCATTGCTAAGAGCTTTATTCTTCTCAAATGGACTGAGCAAATGGAAAGAGGAATTTGCTCCCAATGGCTCTTTTATAGTGTTCTGGAAAAGGTCAGAAAATGGCCTCTTCCTCATTCTCCAATGTCCCAGCCCTTTGTTTCAGATCACTTATGGCCTGTTCTTTAAACAACTGGTAGAATCCTTATCCATAAATTGTCTCAGATACCTAACTTTGATTGTTATTTATTGCTTATCTTTGACCTGGTTATGATTATATAATAAATTGTGTTACTAAGCATGAAAATTTTATAATTGATAGCGACTGCTAGGGAATGGGGACCATAAAGTAGAGTTAATTATTTCAACACAGGCATATTTGTGTAGATTATCTACACTAAGCTTGTGAGCTCTTAGACTGATGAAAGGTACATAAATGGACTTCTAAGAGGATCCTACTGCCTCCTGTAACAGCATGGACCTGGCTTCTACACATCCTACTCTACTACACTTGAGACCTGGCAAAGAACAATTTCTTTAATTGAAATTCAGATAAAGCTCTAAAAACAGTAAACATACCTGCTTTCTTTTTTTTTTTTTAAGATTTTTATTTATTTATTTGACAGAGAGATCACAAGTAGAGAGAGAGGGAGAAGCAGGCTCCCCGCCGAGCAGAGAGCCCGATGTGGGGCTCGATCCTAGGATCCCAAGATCATGACCTGAGCCAGAGGCAGAGGCTTTAACCCACTGAGCCACCCAGGTGCCCCAACATACCTGTTTTCAAAGCTGACTATCTTTGCAGGAATGCAAAAATATTTTTTTCTAAAAAAGATATTAAATTTGGGTGCATAGACATAAGGTTTCTCCTAATGACTGTGACTTTTTTTTAAGTGAGAAAATTGTGAATTAGAAATATATGGCACAACATAAAGCTAACTTCGAGCTGTTCTCTTTGTGAAGAATTGGCTCTCTTCTAAAATGTCACATTGATAAATTCCAGAAGTCATTCTAATCAGTACTTTCAAATGTGGATGTAGATAGGCCATAATTTATTGTCTTAACTTCTCTGACACCTTATGTAAAGGAAAGCTATATTTATATGTAGGTAATCAATCTATCTGGTATTTTTTTTTTAAAGATTTTATTTATTTATTTGTCAGAGAGAGAGAGAGAGCGCGAGAGCAAGCACAGGCAGACAGAGAGGCAGGCAGAGGCAGAGGGAGAAGCAGGCCCCCGGCCGAGCAAGGAGCCCGATGCGGGACTCGATCCCAGGACGCTGGGATCATGACCTGAGCCGAAGGCAGTCGCCTAACCAACTGAGCCACCCAGGCGTCCCTCTATCTGGTATTTTAAAAGCCAGAAGAGTAAGTGAAGTCCAAAAAAACATGTAAAGGACTTTGGGTTCTAACTCAGTATTATCTGCAGAATCCTGGCACATTGCCCCCTCTTGCACCACAGGTTCCCGTAGGCTAATTCAAATCTATTTGAAATATGCCATCCATGATGTGTTGGCCATAGAAGAACTGAAGATTCACTGAAAGGATGAATAAAATCAGAGAATACCCATCATTAAGGAGAAGAACGTATCTGTTTTGTGAATTAAAGAAGTTTCACAGAAGTGATTCTGTACCATCATACATAGAAAGAAAAAATAAAATATCAGAGTGCCTGGGTGGCTCAGTCGGTTAAGCATCCAAGTCTGGATTTCAGCTGGGGTCGTGATCTCAGGGTCATGGGATCAAGCCCACAATGGGCTCTGTGCTCAGTGCAGAGTCTACTTATCCCTCTCTCTCTTCTGCCCCTTTCCCTCCTCCTCTGCCTCCTGCCCCAGTTGCTAATGACCTCCCCTCCCCATCTAAAATAAATAAATTAATTAATTAAATCTTCTTTAAAAGGGTATCAATTCTGGTACCAATATATTTATGAATGTGTTTCCCTACCTTGTTATTCTGTAGAAAGGAACTCTTTAGTTGTCTTACAAGGGATACTAATATATAATAATGTAAATTAAAGATCCAGTTTTATGGTACTTTATCAAAGTATCATGATTTTCTAGAAAACACAGAATGAGAAAAGAAAGCTAAAATTATCTGACCATGGGTTTAGGTTTTGAATTGCCAGGTACTGAAACAAGTAGAAAGAAGTTGAGTCAGAGTTGCCAAGAAGGAATTAGCGGCTTCAGGATGTAGGGGAGAGATGACTCCTTGACAAAGCAGGTATCCTAATCAACACTTGATAGTTCTGCTTTGTGTAGGCAAGTCTTTATTTAACATAACAATCAGTTTGCTAGGTTTCCTGAACATCCAATTTGTCTAGGTGGAAAAGAATATTAGCAGTTTATTATTTTTCGGCTATATCGTTGTCCAAAAGTACTGACATACAAAAACTTTGTTACTTTCTTAGTTAAATATATATCTCCTTGGTAGATTGATTCTTTTTTTTTTTTTTTTTTTTTTAAAGATTTCACCTATTTATTTGACAGAGAGAGATCACAAGTAGGCAGAGAGGCAGGCAGAGAGAGTGGGGGGAAGCAGGTTCCCCGCCAAGCAGAGAGCCCGATGCGGGGCTCGATCCAAGGATCCCGAGATCATGACCTGAGCCGAAGGCAGAGGCTTAACCCGCGAGCCACCCAGGCGCCCCTAGATTGATTCTTTTAAAGATGGTAAAAACTACACTTATTTGCTCTTATATGGGTTGCGTTCAAAATGTGCCTGTTAGGGGCACCTGTGTGGCTCAGGGACACCTGCGTGGCTCAGTCATTTAAGTAGCTGCCTTTAGCTCAGGTCATGTTTCCAGCTCAAGTCATATTCCTGGGGTCCTGGGATCCAGCCCGCTGAGCAGGGAGCCTGCTTCTCCCTCTGCCTCTGCAGCTCCCCCTGCTTATACGTGTAAGTGTCCTCCCTTTTTTTCTCTCTCTCACACATTCTTGCTCTCTTAAATAAATAAATAAAATCTTAAAAAGGGTGGGGAGGCATTGAAGAAATTGCTCCCTTTTAGTAAAGAAGAAAATACAACATTGTATTTATCATGCTCGTATTTATTTTTCTCACTTGTTTCCTTACCTCTGAACCAGGTAACAGCTCTGCTACCAGCATTTTTAAAGCAGGAAGATGAATCCCTAGGGTGGTGATCTATAATATCTTTTCTGGGTTTGTTTTGCTATACAGTTTTGTTTTTTATCACCATAGATTCTGGTTGGTGTGTCCTATAACAGCACTAAAATTTCACCAATTCAGTTTAATTAGGATGTCAACCAGGTTGGTAATTTTTTAATGAATTGTAGGAAATTTTAAGTAAATGAAGACCTAATATGTTTAAGCACATGTAGGAAATACTAGTAAAATGTTTACACTTGATTGCTTTAGATTCTGCTTTACCAAGGACAGAGAGGAAGTGGGTTTTTCACATTCATAAAATAGAGAAAATGGTTGTAACAAATCCTAATATATTCCTCAGTCAGCTTCAAAACTTACCTTTATTTTAGGTTTGGGTTGTTCTTATAGGCTATCAAGGACTTTATTTAGACAGGCTAAATATTCTTAGATAATATTGCTTCATACTTACTAACCTTCATAGCAAACCTCTTTAAAGAGATAATACAGTAAACTTCAGAATAAGTTGCTGTGTTAGAATTTCAATTAATATTTGTTACTGAAGGGTGCAGGATGTGTTGCTGTGGAAAGTAGGCTACTGGTAGTCTTGGTTTTCTTTTTAAGGAGAAATGAAGATAAATTATTTAAACAACACATTTAAGTAATATGTATCTGAAATCATAACAATGTTCTATAGTGTTTTAATATGGAAATTTGAGAGTTCGAAAACAACATAATAAAAATCCTCTAATTATCCAGGGATTTACTTGTATGGACAAAACATCTGGATGATTGAATAATATGTTGCCTTTTTAATTTGGATATTTGAGATCATGTTGTGTCTTAGGAGAAACATTATAATTATGGAAATATGAGGAATTAATGTAACCCTACCAATGTCTGAGTCTGAGACCCTTAATTACCAAGCAGTTATCTTTATATTTCCTTCTTTCCTAAAAACCTTCCATTCAGTATCTGGCCTGGGCAGGGTGCTTCCAGTAACAATGCTCACAGTAATTATTATTTTAAAAAGATGTGTCTGTCATGTCATACTAATCATTCCTACACAACAACAATAACTTCTTTCTTGTGTCCTACTCCTTATGTTTGTCCTGTAAGAGATCCTGGAACTTAATGCTTCTTAACAGGTGTTGAATTTTTGGTCATGTCATATTGGTAAGGAATTTGCATAATATGCAGCACAGGAGTTCCTTTAAACTACAGGCATATTTCTTTTCATGACAAGTAGTGTTCCTGGAAACAAAATCATAAATCACAATGTTTTAGATATATTTGAAGAATTTTCTGCTTAAGTATCCCATGGAGGGACCTTTTGCCAAATAAAGCACTTATAAGCTTGAATATTGAATGCCCCAATTTATCTTTTCTTGAAAATATAAAGATATTTTCTCCCTAATTCAGCACTGCCTTCCCTCTGAAAGCATTCCCCAAATAAGTCATCTTTTTGTGATACTCAAGTGCTGAGGGCAGCCTACAAAAACCCATATAGCTAAGTGCCTCTAGGCAGGTGTAGATAGTACCTTATGAGGCAACTGCCCACATCAGCAAGGTACACAACCTTTTATTCAGAGCATCGTGGCCACACGTGTACTCCAGTGACTGCTCTGTCTACACTGGCTCCTGTGATGAAAACATGTTCATATACAGTCTAATTCAAATACATAAGGGAAGTAAGGACAAATGGAGACCTATAGGAGATGGCTTTGTGGTTTATCTAGCTTTGAGTTAGATTTTTATAAGAAAAGCTCTCAAAAAGATTGCTCAGCTACAGTCTGTGAATAATAAATAATCCTGCTCCATTGGGGGAAAAGGCACATAAGAGTGCCAGCCACCCCTGGTCCTCTCTAGAAGGATTCATCTACCTGAGGAATGTATACACTTTTATCTAGGCAAGGGTGTGATAGGGCTGGTGTATTTTAACATTAGCCTTATTGAGAATGGTTCCATTCCTGCAGAAAATGCATGGTTTCAGTGGATTCACATTCAGAGTATTGTGGATAGCTTCAAGTTAGGATTCATCATATCTGAGTTCAAAAGAGTCTGTGTCCAATTTGGTGAAAGGTGATTTAAAGTTGCAGTTATCATACGAGACAAAGAAGCCATTAATTTATATGTGGGAGTTGCATTTGGGGAACTCTGGCTGTGTTGCATATTCATCGTTTTCATGGTGGAGCAAGGATATCTTAAAGGTGAAAAAAGGGTCTAGATGTACTCCTTGATAATGTCTTAGTATTGGGTTTTCTTTTTCTTTTTTTTCAAAATGGAAATATCTTTTATTTTTTCTCATAAAAATAATATGTACTTATTAAATTTCTCTTAAATCAACCAGCCTTTAAAGATTAAGTATTTAATTTTCATTTGAGACTCTGCTTTGCAAACTCAAATTTGATGGGACTCAGCAGAGTGTATTTGTCAGTTAAGTTTGTCTCATTATAATCTTGCTGTAAATTTAGACACACTGACCTCAATGCTTAGCCCTGGCTTTGACCTGCTTCTCCTTAGCATTTCCCTATGCATATTTATTGCCCCTTAATTAATATAAATCTAGAGACGAGCATTAGCCATTGCTACAAGTTTCCTGTTAAAAAGTCTGTTGCTGTCCTTGCAACAATAACCTCTAATTTATTGGTTTGGAAGTTGATCTCACAGCTGCTGTATATATTAATTTATGATGAAAATTCTCTTCAATTTACTTTTTTAGAAAATGTCATTTGGGGATTTTCCTTTTTAGAAATCACCAATGATCTCTTTTTTGTTTAGAGAAACACTAATAAGGAAATGGATGGACTAGATCAGTACTTACCAATTTCTACATTCTCCCAAAACTGCCCTTTTCCTCCACTAATATCCTCCATTAATATCAATTAATGAGTGTCTTTTTTAGTTTAAAATATAGCAAATTGTATTTGAGATGTTTTTCTCCCGTGAAGCATCTTCAAGTCTTTGGCATCTGATGCTGTTTAGGGGACTGGGTAAAACTGTTGAAGCTCTGTGTTTCTTCTCTTGTTGTCAGTGGAAGGCTCTGAAAGCATAAATAAGAAATTGAAAAGTGAAGCAGACTCCCAGTATAAATAGGCACCATTCTTTCCTCACATGGGAATGTGTATTTCCCTCACAACTGTTTTCCCAAGGAGTGATTTAAAGACTATCTTTCTTTTCTTTACTTGAGGAATTTCTGAAGAGTCAAAAACATTTAGTGTAGATTTTAATTAACTTTTTCTTTATTATTTCTTAAATGAAGATGATTTTAAAAGATTACAATGGTAAAAAGGGACCAAAAGATGACTTTTTCTCATTCTAGAGTAAAAAGGGTTTTTTTTGATAGGGATAGAATTATGCAAAAATTGTATATTTTAGGTCAAAGGTCTTTTCTATTCCTCTAAAATTTTTTTTCCTTTCATTTTTTTCAGCTTAGAACCAGTAGTAAGTTTGTCACTCTTTAAAATTGGTTCTCTTCCTTCTGTAAACACTTTTTTTTTGACCATAGCACTCACTATGTCGGTTTATTTACAGCTTTTGTCAGGAGAGAAATAACTGTGTCAGGCTCTGCTAAGCAGTTTAGGTCCAACAGGAAGACTTACTTTTCCTGTGTCTGTTGTCCACCTGTTCTGTAGTCTCTTGCTCTCCACATCAGCAGAAAGGTTTCAGCTGTTATTCCCAGGTAGGCATTTGCCACAGGTGTCTTTTCTATCATTTAAAATATGTAGAAGTGATGAGATTATTAAGTAGCTGAGTATGGTTCATATAATTCTCTTAGATTCTCACTGTATGCCACGTATGAAACTCTAAATGCTATTTCTTTGTTGGTTAATTTATTTTGCAATTTACACTTCTCTCATTTAGTCCATATCTATAATGTGGTGGTTTGTTAATATAATAGGTTTGTTATTGGTAAATGGAACTGTTCTAATAATATTTATTAGCATTAACACCTGTACCTGGTTTATAAATGGCACAGCATGGATTTTAAGTGAATACATTTTTAAAAATTGCTAACAGCACACTGTTTTCCAGAGTGGCTATACCAGCTTGCATTCCCACCAACAGTATAAGAGGGTTCCCGTTTCTCCACAACCCCTCCAATATTTGTTATTTCCTGTCTTTTAATTTTTGCCATTCTAACTGGGCTAAAGTAGTATCTCATTGTGGTTTTGATTTGTATTTCCCTGATGGGAGGTTCCTCAAGATGTTAAAAATAGAGCTCCCTATGACCCAGCAATTGCCTTACTATGTATTTACCCTAAATATACAGATGTAGTGAAAAGAAAGGGCATATGCATCCCTATGTTCATAGCAGCAATGTCCACAGTAGCCATACTGTGGAAGGAGCCGAGATGTCCTTCAACAGATGAATGGATAAAAAGGATGTGGTCCATATACACAATGGAACATTACTCAGCCATCAGAAAGGATGAATACCCATCATTTGCATCGACATGGATGGAACTGGAGGGGATTGTGCTAAGTGAAATAAGTCAAGCAGAGAAAGTTCTAATATGGTTTCACTCATATGTGGAACATAAGGAATAACATGGAGGACCGTAGGGAAAGGGAGGAAAATCTGAAGGGGTAGAAATCAGAGAAGGAGATGAATCATGAGAGACTATGGACCCCAGGAAACAAACTGAGAGTTACAGAGGGGAGTGGTGTGAGGGGATGGGGTAACAGGGTGATGGGTACTAAGAAGGGCCCTGGGTGTTACACTGGGTGTTACACGCAACTAATGAATCATTGGACCCTACATCAAAAACTAATGATATGCTAATGATATCATTACATTGTACAGTGGCTAACTGAACATAATTTTAAAAATTACTCTTAATTTTTACGCTAAC
Source organism: Taxidea taxus jeffersonii (assembly GCA_003697995.1). Taxonomy (NCBI): domain Eukaryota; kingdom Metazoa; phylum Chordata; class Mammalia; order Carnivora; family Mustelidae; genus Taxidea; species Taxidea taxus. The sequence goes on from RCUC01118338.1 coordinate 11,802, forward strand.
AGCATAAAACACTGTACAGGATGTTGACTGCCCATTGTGCACTCAGAAGGATCTCTCTGCCTAGAGACCGTGGTGCCTTGATCTCCTTCCTGTCTTAGTACAATTCCCCATGTGGCTGTCACATTCCCTCTTCAAGTGACCTTTCAGGGAGCATCACCTTCTGAGACCACTGACACCACCCATGTAGACTGAGGATCCCACTCTGTGATCACACGGACTTTTAAATAATCTTTATGTACAGAGGAATTGTTCATGAAACTTCTGTATTTTGTTAGTAGTTGCCTAATATCCTCAGAGACCAGGTGTGGAGACTGGAAAGAATAGTGATCCTCTTAAGGTGAAGCATTAGGTTTTTCCTTCTGACTGCAAATAGAAATAGCCAAAGCAATGTGAACCACTGGGCTTCTGCTTACATTCTCATGTCAGCTTATTCATTACTGCCTTCTACCGACTGCCTCTTTCACAAATTCCAAGAGAAGAAGCAATTAAGAGAAAGCAAATGAACCACATCAGAGGTCATCTAAGAAGTAATGTAATTCCACATCATTTTTTGAAAGAAATAGTGACTAGAACTTCTTATATTTAGTTGTTTCCCAGCCTTTGTGACCCTGCAGTGCTTTCTTACTCATCTTTATCCTATCCACATTAGCCCAGGGACTCTTTAGTGCTTTACTTCCTGTAGTTTGTAATATAAAAACAACTGATCTACTGTATGTGTTTTCAGAGTGCACACATACAAACTCCAGCTTCACCCCAGGCTCTTATCTGCCTCCTCCCTCAAGCCTGAAGTGTATCCTTCTCCTCCATAAGAATCACTGATCTGGAGCTAATGGCAAAGTGAAATGGACCAGCACATAATTTATTTCCTTAGGACAGAGCTTTGTGGTGTATCTCTCCTTGGTTAGTATTTCTCCTTTCTCCCTTTTCCTATTAGCCAGTCTCTTCTCTTTTTCTGCATTTTCAGCCTCTTTGTTTCTCTGCTGCTGCTTCTCTTTTTCTTTTCTTGTTTTATCCTAATTGGTCACCTGCTGCTCTCCCTTTTCTTTTAACCTTTCTTCCACCCAGAAAAATGTTCTTAAAAAAAAAAGAAAGATATCCAAACTATTTTTTATTTGATTTTATTTTAAAAGAACTTTATTTAGTGTTATCTCTATAACCATATGACTTAGCTCGTAGTGTCTGTTGACCTAGTATAACCTTGGAATATACCATTTCACTTCACATGCCAAGCAATGGCTCCTGTCCATCTCGTGTGCCAGGACAGGAATGGCCCATCAGCTCTCAAAAGGTTATGGTGTCATCTCTGAAAATGTGACTGAGCCCTGTGAGTAATGTTGGAATTGTGGCCATTCTTAGCCAGTACATACCTTCCTAATGCCATGGCCTCTTAGTCCAGTTGAACAGTTGCTTTTCTCTTTATTTTTTTTAAACAGTAGCTTTTTAAAATCTAGTTTGGAAACTATATTAAAGCCCTGTGCTCTGTAAGTAGCATTGCCAAAGCAGTATCACATGCATAGGAAAGTTTCTTTTTTGAGGTACTGAACTTCTTTGTCCTGTGTTTGGATGGCAAGGCTTTAAATGAAACCACTGGAGGGACACCTGGGTGGCTCAGTCAGTTAAGCATCTGCCTTCAGCTCAGGTCATGATCCCGGAGTCCTGGGATTGAGCCCCACATCATGCTCCCTGCTCATCAGGAGTCCATGTCTCCTGCTCCTGCTCACTCTCTCTCTCTCCTCTCTCTTAAATAAATAAATAAAATATTTTTTTTAAAAAATAAATAAAACACTGGAGTTAGTCTACAGTGTAAGATGGTTTATGTTTTATAGCTCTAGGCTGTTGTCCCTCACTGCATTTATGCCTGACTTCTCTAAGTAGTACTGACGTACCTTTGCATGCATACATCTCTTCAGCAAACCTTATAATGCCCCTTGCTAGACTGACCAATATCAGGTAGATCATGAGCACAATGAAGGTTGTACCTTGCCGTGTTAAAAAAGATTAAGTCAAAGCAGCTAAATTATACTGAATTTTGAAGATATCAAGAAACCTAGAGTGTTGCCCTGCTCTCTCACTCACCAGATAAATTGGTGCCCTCGTTTGTGAATTAAGATAGTACTTCTGACCCTGACTATCTTGCAGCATTATTGTAAAGATAAAGTGGTGTGTATAGGCCTCTGTAAACATTTTGAAGGCTGTGAGTATCCTTGTATGGATGTATTGAACTGAAGGTCTTTATTAGCTCTGCAAGTTGTGGTGAACCTGGCCTCTGAGATGTCTTTAAGAAAAAAAAAAAAAAAGCCCTTTTATTTCTCACACAAGATCTTTTAAATGGCTTATTCATAGTTTTGTGAATTTGGAGTTTCATATGTGATGGAATTTACCTTCTAGAAGGAAAATTAATAGAAAAAATAAATTGTAATTCAAATTTGACTTAATGATTTCAATTTGCTTTAGGCTCCTATCTTTATAATCTAAAAAATTTAAATATTTAGTGTTATCTTCTGTCATCTATAAAATGAAGCCTGCTTCTCTATTCACAGCCCACACAGTACACAAACTGTGTACCTGTATGCAACCCCATCTGGCCAAAGAACTTCCCAAGAAACTTTGCCTTATTTCAAGTCAACCCAACTTTTTAAACCTTTGCTCCCACTCCTTTTGTTCTTTTGCTTTTACCCTGTATACAATATGTCTCAGACCCCAAGATAGCTTAAAATTTGTCAGGATATATCAACTGACAGACTCCTGAAGTTCAGAGACTATATGTTCCTAAGGTAGAAGTGAAACCTAGCTATTTTTAGGCAGGATTAAGTAAATTTAATTACTGAACTAGATCTACTTTATTATCTGGATTGTTTGTAATGTTTCTCAAATACAGCAGAGTGGACCTCTGCTTCTAGCCACAAAGGAAATAACAGGAATTAGATTTATATTCTTACCTTACCCAACTAGAAAATCAGACACTGAACTGTTGCTCAGCCCAAGACCAAGATCCCTGAGAAAGGAGAAACAAATGTGAGCCCCACACTTGTCCCAGCTCACTGCCTAGAGGTAGTTTCCAGGATGCAGTATAGGGAGGAGGAAACCAAAGAGAGCACCCAACAGTCTCACTGAGTTGAGGAGACAGAGATAGGGGTTTGGGAAGACCCAAGTGGAGAAGAGGTACAGAGAGAATGCTCCAGAAACTGAAAAGGGAGCCCCTCAAGTCTGGCTAAGTTTAGACCTTTGCATATGTCAGAAAAAGCTACTTGGGGCCATGGAAGGAATCCCCACAAAGCAGTAGGCCAAATAATTCCTAAAGCTCACACAAGGCTGTCTGTGAGGGGAAAGACCTCCCAATAAGTAGAAATTTATGTAATCCTCAGAAAATACTGCCTTAATATAGTAGGAAGAAATTATCTCTGCACTAAAGACTGCTTTGGATCTACCCTAACAAAATTTAAGAGCAAGCTTGAAAGAACCAAACTTTAACTAAATGAAGACATGTTAGATCAAAGTACAACATTCTTTAAGGAAATACAACAAATATCAACACCCAAAAATATAAAATTCAATGTTGTACATCCAATAAAATATTATTGGGCATTTGAAAAGCAGGAAAATAGAATCTGTACCAGGAGAAAAATTAATCCATAGTAACAGACCCAGAAATGACAGAGATGATGGAATTAGTAGACAAGAATGCTAAAACAGTTATTATAAGTAGATTCCATATGCTTAAGATGGTAGGAGAAAAAATAAAAAGATGGTAGGAGAAAACACAAACATGGTGAGGAGAAAAAAAAATATGAGGAAAATGGAAATGAAACTTCTAGAGATAAAAAATATAATATCTGATGTTGAAAGTACATTGGATAGGATTAACAGCTTGCATACAGTAAAGGAAAGTTGAAAAACGAAAGTGAACATAGTGATAAAAACTATCAGTAATGAAGCAAGATAAATAAAAGTCTAAAAAATAAAATGAACAGAGCCTCGGTGATCTGTGAGATGCCATCAGGCTCTTTAACATACTCATAACTGGAGTCCCAGAAAAGGCAGTCAGGAAAGAAAAAATATTTTAGAAAATAAAGGGAGGAACTTCCACTTCCAATAATAGGGACAACCATATTTACCTTCCCTCCTGGAACAACCAAAAAAGACAAAATATATTAAACCATGGTTTTCAAGACACAGAGCTCAGGCAGGAAAGGTTAGTGATCCTTGATATACAGTAGGAAACAAAGACTACTGCCCTCTGAGAGTTTCAGTCTGTAGTGTTAAAAAGGGAACCAGGGTGGAGTCCAGCCGACTCTCTAAGTTGAGCAAACAAAACTGAGTCCAAGAAAATTGAAGCAGTGAGAGTTCATTAGACAGAGTACAGAGAGGAGAGAGCTGCACACACAGAGGGAACTCCAAATATCCTGGAAGCAGTCAGGAAGAGAATGTGTGGTTATGCCATTTGAAGCCTTCCCAGTTTGTCTGAGATGTTGAGGCAGCATATAATGCTGAACCTTAATTTTTGGTTTTATACTATAAGAACCATCCTGAAGGATTAAAGGAAATAGTGCCTTTCCCATCAGCCAGACTAGAAAAATTCATAATTCATGGGACATTTGGATACACAGGAAGGAGTTGCTTTGGATTATGGAAAATAATTAGCCCTAGACTAAGTAAGCACTGCTTCAGCCTACCTACCTGGTCATAAAAGCAAAACCAGACAGGGTTAAAATGTCTCCAGGAACAAAGCTCAAGAATATTTGTAAGAATACAAAAATAGGGACGCTTGGGTGGCTCAGTTGGTTAAGCGGCTGCCTTCGGCTCAGGTCATGATCCCAGCGTCCTGGGATCGAGTCCCACATCGGGCTCCTTGCTCAGCAGGGAGCCTGCTTCTCCCTCTGCCTCTGTCTGCCTCTCTGTCTGCCTGTGCTCTCTCTCTCTCTCTCTCTCTCTGACAAATAAATAAATAAAATCTTTAAAAAAAAAAAAAAAGAATACAAAAATAAGGGGCACCTGGGTGGCTCAGATGGTTAAGCATACGACTCTTGATTTCGGCTCAGGTCATGATCTCAAGGTCATGAGATTGAGCCCAGTGTTGGGCTTTGTGCTGGGCCTGGAGCCCATTTAAGATTCTCTCTGAAAAAAAGTTTTCAAAAATAAAAAACTTAATAATTAATTTTTTAAAAGAATATGCAAAAATAGCACCCAACAGGGTAAAATCCACAGTGTCTGGCACCCAAAGATTATCGTCATACAAAGAAGCAGGAAAAGGTGACATGTGGTAAGGAGCATAACCACTTACTGGAAACTAACCTAGAACCAACACAGATGTTAGAATTAGACTGAATAATGGTTGATAATTTTCTGAATTTGATGAGAACTTTCAACACACATATCAAAGAAGCGTGATGAACCTCATGCAGAAGAAACATGAAGAAAACCACACCCAGGCACATCATATCAAATTGCTGAAGAGTGATAAAGTGAAATTCTTTTTTTTTTTCTTTTTAAAGATTTTATTTATTTATTTGACAGACAGAGATCACAAGTAGGCAGAGAGGCAAGCAGAAAGAGAAGAGGAAGCAGGCTCCTGGCTGAGCAGAGAGCCCGATGTGGGGCTCGATTCCAGGACTCTGGGATCATGACCTGAGCCGAAGGCAGAGGCTTTAACCCACTGAACCACCCAGGCACCCGATAAAGTGAAATTCTTAAAAGTAGACCCACCCCCCCCCAAAAAAATGGTCATTTTATTACAAAAAACGCAAAGATAATAATGACAGCAAATGTCTATTAAAAATTGTGCAAACTAAAAGATGGTCACACTATATCTTTAAAGTGCTAAAGGAAAAACTGTAAACCTAGAATTCTATGCCAAGTGGAAATATATTTCAAAAAAGATATTTCCAATAAAACATACCACAGCTTACGCACATTCTAAAGTAAAATTTGGCATTGGAGAAAGGCCTTTATAAGCAAGATAAAAACCAAAAAAAAGCATAAAAAAAAAGATTAACAGATTTGACTGTGTAAGAATTGTTTAATTCTATATGGCAAAAATACCTAAATTGTTCACAGAAGCAGTCTCACAACATATATAATGGGCAGAGAGTTAATATGCCTAAAAGAAGAACTATAAATCAACAAGTGAAAAACCAGCAATTTGGTAAACAATTGGGAAAATGATCTAAGCAAGCAATGCACAGAACTCAAAATACAACCAGGAAACATGGGAAAAGATCTTCAAACTCTAGTAAATACCAACTGGAATGAGATTTCCTTTCTTAATCACTGAATTGACAAAAATCAAAAGATTAGTGACACACTTTTTAGGAATATAAACTGGTACTAGTTTTTTTAAGGATAATTTGGAGTCACCTGTCAAAATGTAAAATGCATATAATCTCTGACCAGCAATCACACTTCTGGGAATCCATCCTGTAAAAATACTCACAAGTGCTTTAGGATATAGGTACAAGGAATGCTCCACAACATTATAATACCAACAAACTGGGGAATTCTTACTGGCATCATTAGGGAATGGTTAAATAGATGCTCTGCAACCCTGAAAAAGAGAAAAGGCAAATAAATACACAATACTATGTAGTTTGATCCATTAAAAAATAAAACTGGCCATGTACACACAAACACCCTCACACACACGCACACACATATTTGACTATAACATGCATAGAAATATTTTAGAATTTTTAGCTGTTAAATTTTAGAATTTGAGCTGTTAAAATGCAGTTACCCTCTGGGGAATTGGAATTTGAAGGTGTAAAGTAAGAGAGGATTTTCATGATTTACTTCTATATTTGTTTTATTGTTTGAATTTTTAAGGGTTAGTAAATAATTTAAAATTTTTATATAATTAAAAATTGTTTTAAGTAAGTATTAGTAAATTAAAATGAGAAAGCCTGAAGTTAGATTTTAGCTGATGAAAGGGCAAGCTTTTTAAGTTAGCCTCTGAAGCATCAGTAATTTTTAATTAATATTTTCAAATTTATCCGGGTCCTAACCTTCATGTAAAGTAAGTGCCTGAGAATTGACTAGTATGTCTTTTGCTTAATAAGAACCAAAATACCATATGTTAAACCAAGCAGAAACTTATGTTGTCATAGAAAGGTGCAAATAACTCTTCTATTCGAACTTGCAGTAAGTTGTTGTTACCAGGACTGTACTTTGTGAATGTTCTCTGTGCCCCGTTATAGTTTCAAATCATCAGCCTGTTTCCATTCACTCAAGTCACTAATGATCCATTCCTCAAATTATAGTTTCCCCTCTGTGTCTTGAGGAATTACCTTTTTTATGATTAATTAGTAATGTGTGCATTTACTGCTTACTTGTACTATGTTAATCTACAGAGCCTTAGAAACTCATTAGGAAATAAAAATAAGACATTTCAGAAATACAGGAGAATTAATTTCCGCTTTTTTCACGGGGTTTTAGTAAAGAAGTGTTGCTTCAGCTCCTCTTTGATGTCAGCAAAGTGATTCCTAGAGCTGTACCCTCTTGAGAACAAGAGAGCATAGGAACAGGCATCATCTTTCATCTACAAGGCATCAAGGGAAAATGTAGCCCTCTTATTCTTCTGTGGCCTACCTAATAGAAATTAGAATGCTTTTTGGGAAATTTCAGGTTTTACTTATAAAATGTGTATTGTGTGTTTATTTTAATACATTATTTCAATGACATACATGGCCTTTGTAGTAATCAACCAAAAGATAGGATGGAAAAAAATTTGTTAACACCAAGGAGGAAATTCTTAAATGGCTGTGACGTTTTCCTCTTTAAATGTTCTCTAGTCTAACACTCTTTAAATAGTTATAAAGGCAGTAGGTGTTATGCAGTTTAAGTAGTCAAATAAGTGATAACATTATTATCCCCCATGCTGTCATCCCACCCCCAGACAATCTATTTACAGTGTAGATTTTCTATTTGTGGCCCAGAAAATGAAAATTAGGTCTGATTTCATGTCTTAATTATGAGTCCACATGACCACAGTTGGGTTCTCACCAGCCACCATTTAATGACTTCACTGCCCATGAAAACAAATGTTTTTATGATGGAAAAAAACTTAGACCAAGATCTGAGTACATCTCCGTTAGTACCAAGGCATGGAGACTGCATGTGGGGCAATGCCTGAACCGAAGCAGATCTTTAGGCATCACCCAGGCGGCCCCTGGTCATTGTCAGGGTCATCAGTGGACTCCAGGGGGAAGGAAAATGTCCAATAGGTCATCCCTGGGGAAGCCATAAAATATTGCCCTTCAAGAATCACCATCCAGGAATGCCTGGTTGGCTCAGTCGGTTAAGCCTTCAGTTTAGGTCGTGATCCCAGGGTCCTGGGATTGAGCCCCATGTCACTTCCCTACTCAGTGCAGAACCTGCTCCCCCCTTTTCCTCTGCCCTTCCCCCTGCTTGTGCACGCACGCGTGCTCTCTTGAAATCTCTGTCTCTCTCATGCATAAATAAAATCTTTTAAAAAAAAATAAAAGAGAGGCCCCTGGGTGGCTCAGTGGGTTAAGCCTCTGCCTTCGGCTCAGGTCATGATCTCAGGGTCCTGGTATCGAGCCCTGCATCCGTCTCTCTGCTCAGCGGGGAGCCTGCTTCCTCCTCTCTCTCTCTGCCTGCTTCTCTGCCTACTTGTGATCTCTGTCCATCAAGTAAATAAAAAATATATAAAATTAAAAAAAAAGAACCACCATCCAACAACAGTGTGCATGCACTTAATGCCACTAAGTTTGTACTATTTGAAAATGGTTGAAATGGTAAATTTTATGTATATTTTACCACAATAAAACAAATTGAGAGGATCACCATCAACTTTCTAAAAGCAGCTGCCCGGGGACGCCTGGGTGGCTCAGATGGTTGAGTGTCTACCGTCAGCTCAGATTTGGTCCCAGGGTCGCGGGATCGAGCCCCCCGCATCTCTCTCCCTCTGCTACTCCTCCTGCTTCTGCTCTCTCATTCTTTCTGTCAAATAAACAGATAAAATCTTTTATAGATAAATAGATAGTTAAATAAAAGCAGCTCCCTAGGGACACCAAACAGCTTAACCTGAAGGTTGAGTAACAGTCTGACCCAGGGTGGGAAAGACAGGAGTGTTGAGAAGCAAGCCCTCTCTTCCTGCCAATGCAGCTGAAATGGAATGAATGCAACAGCATTAACACCCAGGCAGCAGTGAGGGTAAGTCATGGCTGGTAACTTCTCTCCTATTCTTTTGCCAAGCTTCTCAGTGGTAACAATAATGAATATGGTGCTAACAACAACAGCTGGCTAAGTCTGAGCCTACCGAGTACCAGGCACTATATTCAGTGCTTCTCATTAGTTTTCTCATTTAATCTTCTCAACCACCTTATGATGTAGACACTAGTGTTACCTGCTTTTTGTAGATGAGAAAACAGATTCAGAGAGCTCAAGTGATTTGCCCAGGTAAGGATGGTCAGAACTTATTTACAGGTAAGGAGTTTGATTCTGGAGCCTAATTCTGAACAGCCGGATTACATGGCCCCAATCATGATCTGTGTGTGACACATCTGAGATGCGGCTCCTATGCATGGACACCACATTGATGCCTTAAGCTCAGTCACTTGGTTATTCAACAGATACTTACTAAGCTCTGGTTCAGGCCCAAGGCCAGGGAAAGAAAGAAAGAATAGTTAAAATACTATTAAAGTTAAGGGTTAACTTAAACTTAGGTTAAAGTCCCTCTGCTTTTGAGAAGATTAAAATACAAGAGTCTGACAGTACTCACATTATCACAAAAACAGAAATTGTGGCCAGAACATGCATTCATTCACCATGAGGCCCATGGTGACCAATGACGGAAGCCCTCTGCCTCGGGGATGCCTGCTACACCAGGATGTCCTACAGCTAAAAACCTCCCCACCCACACAATCCTGTTGCTAGGGTACATGGTACTCCCTTATACAGAGTCCAGAATGCTTTTATCAGCTTTTCTGCAGTGTCCTGCCCTTTGTCTGGGTAAAAGACTCAACACCCTTCATTCAAGGGGTAGAAGCATGGAATGGGGCATGATATAACAGGAACTCCACTCTTTCTCAGTCATCAGACACCCTTACCAGTGTGCCTGGTAAGGGTATTCCTTAATAGCCAAACACATTAGACCCAAGAGGTGAACTCAACACCTTCCACTCCCCTTCCATCTGCCCCAAACAAAGATGCCTTGTCTCCTTGAACCCCCTCTATTCAGAGGGCCCTAGCAATCTGTACAAGGAGATCATGAAGAGAAAGAGGAGAACTCTGCACGGGTAAGATTCCAGAAGTTGGTTTAAGACAAATCACCCTCAAACATGGCATTGTTCTTAACTGATTTATTCATCACCAAAGTCCATTGTAGCACACTCACATGCACATTTTATAATGTACACATCACTCAGAATCTCCTCTAGGAGCACAATTTAAATTGTGGGCTCAGAATTGCCCAACTTAGGGTAAGGTAGAGGAAACTACCTTTGTAGTTCAGAAGGACTTCAGAACCTTTATACAGAACCTCTATACAACCTTTATATGTGTGAGTGCTCCCTGCATATATTCTGTGTAGCATCCATTTTCCACTGTGTTTAGTAGTACATCTGCCAATATTGACATTTGGTGATTATAAGGTTCCAATATCCTTTCAGGATACCTCTAGCTACAGGATAGCTTGCTCTTGGCATTTTAACAGTACTCTGCAAGCTCTCTTGAATGAATGTCCAGGGGTTAGCAGTCTTTTCAAATTATTCTTCATCTACCCCAGTGTTTTCACAGTATTCTGTTTACATACTTGCCTTCACACAAATTATTCTCACAGATTTCTGAACATAAAATCATTTTCTATTCACTATAAAAGTAGTCATTTAAAATTGGCCTATTAATAAATAGCCATTGCAATTATTATTAATTACTATAATTTTAGAGAATCCTCAGGCATTCAATTCAACACATTTATTTTTAGTGCCAAAACTTGGAAAGAACTGTTCTAGACACTACAGGAGATTCTATGAGGGCTATGATCACTGCCACTATGGGAAATATTCTTCTAGCTATTACAATCTAATGGAGGGTGGGTCAGGAATAAGGGAAGTACATAAATAGCATATTGTTTGTTGGAGCTTGGAGAGGGTGTGGCTAGCAAGGTTGGGGGCAGCTAGAGAGGATTATTCTGAAGGAGTATAGGACCAAAAAAAAAAAAAGCATGGATGAGAATTTGAGAAGGATAGCTGACCAGAGAGGACTTGTGTGTCAGGAAAAGAGAATGGAGGTGTTAAACATGGCTTCCTATCATTGGCCCCCAGGCCCAGGAAAAGCAGCCTCTGAGGGTGTGCTATTCACTGAACTGTCCTTTCAAAATTCATATGTTAAAGCCCTAAACCGAATGTGACTGTATGGGAAGATAGGGACAATAAGGAGGTATTTAAAGTTAAAGGAGGTCATGGGGTGTACTAGTGGGATTAGTGTCCTTAGAGGAGACACCAGAAAGCCCTCTTTCTTCTCCCTGCCTGTGAGCACACAGGGAGATGGTAGCTGTTGGCAAGGCAGGGAGAGAGGCCTTACTAGAAACCAGATTGACCCACACCCTGATCTTGGACTTTCCAGCCTCCAGAACTGTGAGAAATAAGTTTTTGTTGTTCAGGCCACCCACTCTATGGTATTTTGTTGTGACACCCTGAGCACACTAATACAGGGTGTATATAAAGTTTCAGTCAGAATGTTGGTAAAAATACTCTACATTGTATACTAATTCCTATGGGACTGTGGGTGTTGACTAGACCTGGATTTCCTTAATTTATTTAAGATATGGCACTGCCCACTGGTCTTGAAGGAGGACCGATGTTTGTTTTATCCCAAGATTTTTTTTTATTTTTTTTTTAAATTTATTAGTTAGAGAGAGAGAGAGAGCGCACAGGCAGACAGAGAGGTAGGCAGAGGCAGAGGGAGAAGCAGGCTCCCTGCCGAGCAAGGAGCCCGATGTGGGACTCGATCCCAGGACGCTGGGATCATGACCTGAGCCGAAGGCAGCCGCTTAACCAACTGAGCCACCCAGGCGTCCCTGTTTTATCCCAAATTTTAGACAGAAGGGCAGGAAGACATCCTTACTCTTAGCAAGATGTCCTGCATTATAGAAGGCTGATGGTAAATATCTGTTTGACTGAATTAAGATGTTGCTATTATTGAAGCATAAGGGAAAGAGGGCCTAAACAAGGAAGTCACCAAGAAGAGGTTTTGGGTTTGGGCACTTCTACAGTCCTAAGAACTAAATAGGATGTACACAGAAAAGATTGTATGTTCACATGTGTATACCCACCCTGGGGCTCAGTGTCTGCACAATTAGGAATCCTGGCTCTCTTCGTTATGAATAGTCTGGATCACTGTTTCTTATTTTGTGACGACATTTTTACAAATCATACTTCTGAACGTTTAAGAATATAAGGTTTTGTGGCATCTCTACTAGCTAACTTCATCTTTGCATCACTTTTCACCACATGAATGAAGCACAGACTGAAATGCTCTTGAGTTACCATTCAAGGCTTTGAACATGTAGCCATGGTCATAAATCATCCAGAAAAACACTGACCTCTAGGATGACTAAAATTCTAGAAGCCTGTTTTCCTCCATTTTCTGCTGTTTTCAGCCATTTGTCTTAACTACTAACACATTTACATGTTGCCATAGGAGCTAGTCATTTTATAACAAAATGAATTTTCCAAAATATGTCTTAATAGTGTTTACCATATAAAATTATTAATGTTTAAAAAGTCCTTTATTTTCTGAATTTATAATAAACATTTCATATTGATTCTTAATCACCTTGATTATATCCACCACAAGGTCTTCATATCAATTTGAAAATGTTTCTGGGGGGAAAATGTTCTTTTTTGTATAAATCATAAAATTAATCTATGTTTTCCATAAGAAAGGTAGCAAAATCAGTTAAGTTACTTGATAGGCTTCGATTGTTAAGATAGCCAAAATGCTCTACATTTCCTTTTTAATGGAATGATAGAAACCTTTGGTCACACGTTAGTAAAACGAAATGGTAGAATAAGGATCAGTGGTATTATAAAGTTTATAACGCTTTGAGGCAAAAAGAGGATAACTACAAAGAAGCATGACTTGTGAGCATGGAGTGAAGTAGTTTTCCATTACAGTGTCTTAAGCTTTTTTAATGTCTTGTCAGAGGACTTCAATATGCTTGTAGCCATAACTTTGATGCTTTTGTTTTGGTCAGTGATTTTTAACCTTCCATTTACATGAATAAACTGACACAGCTTTTAAAATGGATTGTACATAGCCACCCAAAATTAGACTTCTGTTTCTGGAGGAAATGGTTTGGTTTTCTAAATGCCTCTGTTCCATTTTTTTTTTCCAATCATTAACAATAGTTCTTTGAATTTTTGAGACATGAGAAGACTTTACCAAAAGTGGTACCTGACAAAACCTCAGAATAAACACGAAAAGAAAGCAGATTAGAATTGTTGACATTTTATCAGTGTTAAAAAAACCAGCTGATCCTAGATTTAAGGTGAAATTAGTGTTAGACAAAATTCAGCTGAATAAATTACTTTATTCAGTGATTTTTGAGTCGAGCAGCATCCCATCTAGCAAATAGAAAGCAGCTCCAAGGAACTGAACAAAATGGAAGTTTCTCATAGACAGAAGGGGGCAGAGATAAGGAAAAAGCTGATTATCCCAGCTTCTTCAGGGGAAGAAAGGGGTCTGTCAAGTGGATTACCTCACTAGTACTGATCAGGAAATTTCAGACTGACCAGTTAAGATTCCATTGCTAGGAAGGACTGCAATGGCAGTTAGGTTAGGTATTAAGTCTTGGTTTGCTAACATCAGGCTTAGCACAAGAGACTCCATTTTGGGCCTGTTATTTCTTTTTTAACACTAGTGTTATGTACATTCATCAAGTTTATATGAAGTTAAAGACTCATCCTTAAAATATGTAATACAAACTTATGGTTTAGAATTTTATCTTTTATGCCATTCAAGTGGCTAAACTGTGTATATCTTAGGAGTGCAACATTTCTTCCTCAATACCATCAAAATATGTGTGTATAAATAAATGTACATATATGTATATGTACATATAAATACATATAATGTATGTACATATAAATAAAATCTTAAAATATATATACACATGTATGTGTATATATGTGTATTTTTAAAGATTTTATTTATTTATTTGACAGAGAGAGACACAACGAGAGAGGGAACAGAAGCAGAGATAGTGGGAGAGGGAGAAGCAGGCTTCCTGCTGAGCAGGGAGCCCGATGCAGGGCTCCATCCCAGGACCCTGGGATCATGACCTGAGCCAAAGGCAGACGCTTAGCCAACTGAGCCACCCAGGTGCCCCCATATTTTTTTTAAGATTTTATTTTTAAGCAATCTACAACCAACTTGGAGCTTGGACTCATGACCAAGAATCACAGACTCTACTGGCTGAGCCAGCCCGGTGCCTCCAAACTTTATATTTTAAATTAACTCATTAAAATCCTACACAGGGGGCGCCTGGGTGGCTCAGTCAGTTAAGCATCTGCCTTCAGCTCACATCACGATCCTAGTGTCCTGGGATCAAGCCCCATGTTGGGCCCTCTGCTTAATGGGAGCCTGCTTCTCCCTTTCCCTGCCACTTCCCCTGCTTGTGCTCTGTCTCTCTTTCACTGTCAAATGAATAAATAAAATCTTTTTTAAAAATTAAATAAAATCTGGGACGCCTGGGTGGCTCAGTTGGTTAAGCAGCTGCCTTCGGCTCAGGTCATGATCCCAGCGTCCTGGGATCGAGTCCCACATCGGGCTCCTTGCTCAGCGGGGATCCTGCTTCTCCCTCTGCCTCTGCCTGCCACTCTGTCTGCCTGTGCTCGCTCCCGCTCTTTCTCTGACAAATAAATAAATAAAATCTTTAAAAAAAATTTAAATAAAATCCTATACAGTTTTCAAACAAATACTAACATTTCATGATACTGAAATACTGCACACAGAATCAGTATGTTCTGTAACATTATTCATCAGTAATGTGTTTCATACAGTTGGTGAGATTCAACTTCCTGGTCATTTACTCAATTTTCTGAAGATAAGGAGCCTAGCAGACCTCATCCATAGCTTCTTTCAAAAGTAAATTCTCAGTTCTTTATTAGCAAGTTAGTCTGTCATTATATTTCACTACTCTCTTGTACACAAACGAGGCTTAAGTAGCCTTCCTTGGAGTTTATAAGGATGTGACAAATTCCTTTAGAAAGTCAATCTAGTTTTTTGTGTCTCTTGACATCAACACACTAGGTCAGCCTGTGTCTGAGAGGAGCATGTCAAAATGGCTGTCTTACTGCATTTCTCATTGTTAGACTCTAGGTTGATATCCCTTGAATGTTATATTATAGATCATTTTATTAAAGGCAGACCAACAATAGTGGCTGCGCAAAGGTTGGTTCCGCCTAATGAGATATGTCTTCCAAAGCCACTAACGGCTTGATGCCCTAACAAAACCTGGTTGCCTAAATATTTCACCATGACTTTGGGCTAGCATCAGACTTACCATGTCCGATCTGCACATTCATTCTCAGACCTCAAAAGTACATTGCCTAGTATCTTCTATTCTGTAAGTATAGGGTGAAAGCCCAAATAAATTCAAGAATACAAAAACCGTTATTATTGCTTCTCCTCTGCCCCTGATTTGTATGCACCGCAGCAAACACATACACAGACTTATCTGTAAGTATACATGTATATGTTTTCCGCTTGATGCCTGAATCTCAGACTCACTTAAAAATAGTATGGATGCACCTGGATGGCTCAGTCAGCTGAGCATCCAACTGTTGGTTTTGGCTCAGATCATGGTCTCAGGGTTGTGGGATTGAGACCCATGTCAGGCCCTGCACTTGGCACAGACTCTGCTTCAGTTTCTCTCACCCTGCTTGTGCACACATGCTTGTTCACTGTCTCTCTAAGACAAATAAATCTTTAAAAAATTAATAATAATAAAAGTAGTGTGATGTTTGGACCATCCCAAAATCAGTCTCCTGGAAAAAAAGTTCCAGGTACCATCTTATCAGCTTTTCCCAAAGTGGACTCACCTTGTAGCCAGTTACAGAACTTCATCCTTCCTCTAACTTAGTGAATGGAAGGGATGTTATGTACCGACTTTTTGAATATGACATAGTTTCTTAGGATCCATTAGTTGGATAATGCCATGCCTTTTCAGGATGAGCATTATGGTTTGCCTGTTTTCACACTTCTGTTCACCAAAATCTGCTAATCTGAATGTTATTTTTTTGACAAGTTCAAAGTCTAAAACCAAATTTTTACAACACCTTCATTCCCATGATAAATTAGGTACCATTTCCTAAGAAATTGTAATGAGATCAGTCAAATAAATCATCAGAAAACTAAGTGTCAACACAAGTGTAGTGTAATGATTTGGTATAGGCATGGGCTATACGTACTGCAACTCATGGACTTTAGTTTTGATGGATTAAAAATAACCAGCTAATGAAATAAAGCACTAAAGTTCTGTGTTGTCCCTGGAGAAACAATGACTCATTTTTATTTTGGTTTATAACTTCATTAAAAATTTGAAGGTTGGCTTGTTATTACAGCCAAGCACCTTTTAAGGAATCCAAGTGCGTTTCATTAAACATTTAACATCACTCCCAGGGACAGGCAATTCTAAACAGCCATTGAGCATGGAAGACATTAAACATTCATTTTTCTGCCCTGCAATCAGCCTTAACCATGACCTGTCACCCCTACACTAGATTACCTGAGGGTCTTTCTGGGTCAGATATTGTATACTAGAGACTTGAACTTAGTACAAATGAGAATTAGACTTAAATTACTAAGCTAATTTTCATTTCCAATTTTAAACAAACCTTAAATACCTGCCTCCAGGAATAAGATATAGTCATGTTTAATACCAGCAGCCTGGTCTGTCCTGCCATGAGCAGTATATACATCCTTCCTTCCTTTTTTCCCTTTTTTTTTTTTTTTTTTTTTTTTTGGTACAGTGCTGAATAAAGGACACAAACATCTGCTTGTCCCTCCCATGAGAATTTTTAAAGTTTGGTTAAAATATTTCACATGAGTTGACACCACAGTGGTTTGGTTGTATGTGCATTAGAAATAATCTCTAATCAAGTAAAATGCTGATGCTTAAATCTTTTGTTATCTTTATAAGAATAGTTCTTTAATATTATTTTGATTTATTACCAATTCCTACAGTTATCCTGGACTGAGTAATCTCATGTGGAAAGCCCTATAGATTCTGGCTGGACCTAATTTGCAAGTGAAAATATAGTCATTGTTCACGCAAATAGTGGGCATATTCTCATTTAGAGGCCAAAAGGCTATTCAGTATCCCTCTGTATCTGTTCGTTAATATGGAGCTGGAAGTCTCTCCTAGTGTGTTGAGCAGGCCATATTATTTTCTGTAATGATTTTCTTTTTGAAACTCTTAACTGACTGTTTTATCTGGAATAAAAATTTTTTTGAAGAATTCAATAAATTTCAAATTGATTATTTAGGGATGTAAACAAGAATCCTTGCTAAAAGTATTCTATAAGGGGAATGTGGCAAGTAAATAAAATTAAAAGGAACATCCACTCTATTAATTCTTTTCATCATAAATAGTCCTTGAGGTATATATTTTCCACAGGGCTGTATTTGTGGGGTTTCTGGGTTTTGAGTGATTTTGTTTTGTTTTGTTTTGTTTTATTTGGTTTTGGTTTTTGTTGTTTTGGTTTGGTTTAGGGGTGGTTTTTTGTGTTTTGGTATGGTTTTTTTAGACCTAAGTAGGACAGTATAGCATGTGTCAGGACCAAAAATTTGCTCTCATGACCTCTGACAAAATGGAGCAAAACTAAGAGGTCTAGAGGGTTGATTTAACCTTGCAAAAGAAATGTATATTTTTAAAGACATACTTCCTAAGAATAATCACTATGTGTGTGTCTGAAGAATGGCTATTTAAACTAAGAAAACCTTATAGATACAAATGGTACCTAATTTGCAAGTGAAAATATAATTGTTTATGCAGATGTGAGTTCATTCTCATTTAGGGGCAGTAGGTCTATTCATTGCTCCCCCTCCCCAGGCCACCACCAAAAAATGCAGCTCCAGACCTATAATCGTTATGCAAATCTAGTCAGCATGTTTATATTCGAAACAAATGTAGCCAATTATAGAAAAATAGGTGGAGCTGTTTTAAGCATTCATTAAATCTCTCAGGGCAAGAGAGTAAATTAAACTTTATAGGGCTGCTATAAAAATAACTATTTTAGAATTTAAATCTGGTTGTATAATTTCATGGTTGTTACCAGAGTCAATTTTAACACCAAAATTTTGTTTCAAAAAAATACTCCAAATGAAACCTTGCTTCTGGGGACGTGTGACTGTGCCCACCACTCAGCATTTAAAATTTAGGGCCTCAGCATGTCCAATTTCATGCTGACTCAAGAGTGGCCTTTGAATTTCCAACAAAAATCCCATGGTTTGACCACTCTTGAATAAATATAGTGGTGGGGTGGGTTAAGACCCCTGTAAGTGAACTCTTGTCAGCGTCACCCACAGGGTAAAAATGGTGCCTGCCACCCATTAAATAGTCTGCATGACCACAGCCAAGAAGCCAGTTTCTACAACCTGTTTTCTCAATTTTAACGATAAATCTTGGAGAAAGAATTAAAGTAGTCGAATATCAATGTTAAAATGTCATTTGAAAAGTTGAAGCATCAATGCAGGTCAGGTTTCCATGAAGAATGACTAGCACAGCTAGCTACATAAAAAGTAGACATAAAAAAGCAGGCTTCTGAGAAGGGGACGGAAAAGATACAGTTGTGTGTCAGACACTGTGCTGGGCCCCTTAGTGGCAGAGTGAAGGGTGGCTTTCAACTATGTGATCTGAAGAACCCCAGATTCCTTTTAGTCAAAAAAACAGAACGAAATTATGCACATACTCTTTTGTTCAAATTATATTTTTTTAGTTTCATTTCTTTGTGCTAAATATGGTCTCTACAATTCTCTTTGAAAATGTGCATACCTGTGGAAAAGATGGCACCTTAGATGACAGTTACATTATGTGAACGTTTCCTCTGGGAGAGAGGTCTTTGTGGGCCAGGAGGGGAAAATATGCCAGGAAATCTGGGGAGGGAGCCAACTAGATACAAGGATTTCCCCTGCTTTACAAAGGTGCTATGCATTCAGTTAAAGAGAGGCCCAACTTGGAATTACTACACTGGTGAAGAGTGGGAAAGTTGGAGAGTTTTGATGCATGTCCTTGTCCCAAAGTAGGCTTGGCATTTTTTTTTTTTAAAGAGGCTAGCAGTTCGGCTGAGAAGTGTTAAGGTAAAGAAAGATCAGCAGGTTAGAGAGGCCGAAGCAACAGGGCTTGTTAGAAGTAATCAAAGACCTACTTAGGGAAGCAGCAGGAAGCAGAGTTGGGATTTCCACCCTAGGGAAGTTACAGGGGCCATCTGGTGAGAGAGAAGTTGGCTTAATTCTGAAAAGGTTTAAAATCCAGTTTAAAATGCTAATTAGAAAAATCCCACAATAAGCAGTTTGATCTTTTTTTCCCTTTCTCACATATGGGACTAGGTGATTGTGCCCAAATAATTCAGCATTATTGGAGCACCTGGCAGGCTCAGTAGAGCATGCAACTCTTGATCCTCAGGGGTTGTAAGTCCCAGCACCACATTGGGTGTACAAATTACTTTAAAATAAAATCTTTAAAAATAAAAATAGTTCAGCATTATTTTTAAGGAGTTAATGTGTAGACAGATGACTTTGTTAAGTGCCTTTGTCTCACCTCTTTTCTTTCCTCCTTCTGTGTTTTAAAACACAACCCCACCCCACCCCCACCATGAGATCAGTAGTTTGTATTTTCTTCTTCTGCATGGATTGATCTCCCAGAGAAAACAGGGACAATATAGACTGACCAAACTGTTGTCAGGAATTGTTGCTCTAGGCGATTAAGATGGAAACCATTTTGCATTGATGCATTGTTTTAATATGTAGGCCAGCACTTTATACTTAGCACAAAGTTTTTTACCATGAATTATTCTTTAGGGGTAATGATTTCACAGTAATCTTTATTATAGTGTTCTCTTGCATTAATATGTCTCCTTCTTTTGAAAACATATTTCCTTCAGAAACTATAAAAACTAAATAGGAAGGAAAACATTATAACAGCCCCTATTGAAGAAAAAAGTATGATTAAAATATTGAAAAATCAATATGTAAAAACAATCTGGGACATCAGACAAATTATTGGCAAAAGTGCATCTTTGTGCATAGTTAACCTTACCACTGGGGTTCTCATGCTTCACCATGGTATGGTGAAGGAAGCAAAGTTGGACAGGAATAGAAAGTTTTGAAAGAGGGACCTTGCATGACCAGGTTTGTGCCTTTAAAGACTAAAGTTTAGTTCATCTGAGAGTGGAGAGACTGAAGACAGATGTTCAAGAACATATTTTGATGGTCCAGGTAAGAGATGACAGAGGCCATGAAGAAAAAGAGGGGTGGAAGGACCAAGAGATATGTGGGAATCAGAGTTCCCAGCACTTGGTTTCCTAGCCACCGTGACAGCATCACTAATGACTATGTGAACTTGGCTATGTCTGGTTTCCCAAAGATTTCTAAGCCAATTTTGGAGAACAAGAAGGATGCATTCTAAGACCAGTGAGTATTAGCCGGTTTATGGTAGCCAGTGGGTTATCAGAAAAATGGAAAATAATTTACCACTTATGATATATTAGAATTTGTTTGGACATGGTTCTTTACCTGTATTAGAAGAATACAATAAGAGTTTGAGTCCTAGAAATAGACCTGCCCATTTGGCTGAAGCAGAAGTAGGAGGGAACATGTTGCCCAAGGGGTTAAAACAACAACAGGTTCAAGTTCAGGCAAGTTATCAATAAAACAGGAAAACAGGAAACTCCTGAATACAGACTAACTATAAGAATCTTTATGAATTGTAAGAATTGAAACTTCAAGGACTAAGAAAAGGAGATAGGGAAGCCTGAAGAAAGCAAGAGAACAGTTATAAGAAATAGATCATATGGCCTGCTCTAGACTCAAAGCAAAGATAACTAAATATTAAACCACCAAAAAAAATAAATAAATAACACTAGGGCTGCCCAAATGTTTATTGTCTCAAGTCAGCAACTTGGAGAGCTGCTGATCATCTAGGTATAAAAATGTCATTTAGGCTTAAGCATGAGAAGGAAGATGCCAGGAACTTGATGCCATTTACAAACCAAATTTCATCCTTATCATTGGGTCTGATAACCCATTAATTCACTTATTAAATATTTATTGACTAATCCTCCACAGTGCCCCACAGTGCCCCAGCCACTGCTGGTTTTGTAGTAGAAGACTGAGAAAGAAAAACTGCCTACCCACACTGAGAGAGGGGAGTTGGCAAGCACAGTGAGAGACAGAGGTAATGGTTGGGTTCTAACTTTAGCAGAGAATTCAACAACATCTCTTTTGGAGGAGAGGATAAGAGCAGCTTCAGCCCAAATCAAAGCTTACACGCTCAGTGTCATTCCTCAGCAGGGACAACATCCATATGGCTGCCTCAACTACAAATTTCCGGCACTGGAAGGCAAGCAGGATGATCTGGTAAACTGAAACCCCTGAGATTCTTGTCCAGCTCTGATTCTGAGCTGGGTTATTTATATCCCTGGACTCAAGTCCAGATTCCCAGATGCAGTGGAGACCGTGGACATGTGTGATAGTATCTAGGGCAAGATTGCAGTACTCACACTCACTCTGAAAGCCATCTCCTGTCCCACTCTCAGCTAATGAATAATGTAAACAGAAAAGACTGTTTGAGGGAAAAATTGATCAGTTAGAATACATGTTTGTAGTGAGTGGGCTACATTTAGGACTATGGAATAAAAATGTATCTTTTTATTTTAAAGAAAATTTGTGCATCGCAAACAAGTTTCATTAGAATATTATTGTTATTTTTACTTCCATCAGGGTTAGAAGTAGAAGATAGGATCAGGATAATCTACAGTCTCTCACAGCCAGAGACCATGAGAAAAATGCTCTAAAATAATTTGTTTTCCATGCTTGGTGGGGAAGAATATATAATTTTGAATAAGACTTGGTTGGTTGAGCATCTAGCTCTTGGTTTCAGCTCATGTCATGATCTCAGGGTCCTGGGATTAAGACCCATGTCAGGCTCCCCGCTCATCGAGGACTCTGTCTCCCTAGCCTTCTGCCCCACTCTCACTTCTGCTCACACATGCTCATGCTCTCTTTCTTTCTCAAATAAATAAATCTTTTTAAAAAAATAACAGGGTGGCTCAGTCACTGGGCATCTGCCTTTGGCTAAGGTCATGATCCCATGATCTTGTTGGATCAAGCTCCCTTTATCAGGCTCCCTGCTCGGCGGGAAGCCAGCTTTACCTCTCCCATTCCCCCTGCTTGTGTTTCTATTGCTCTCGCTGTCTCTCTCTGTCAAGTAAATAAATAAGTAAAATCTTTAAAAAAAAAAATAAATAACTGGTACATATATAGCCAATAAGCTATTCTCTCCTTAAAATCTACCATCCTCAGATAATAACAAATGTTGATGAGAATGTGGAGAATTGGAACCCTGCCTGACACAATGCTAGAAGGGATGTACAATGATGCAATCTCTTTGGACAGCACTTTGACGGTTCCTGTAATGGTTACACGTAGGGTTACCATCTAACCAAGCTGTTCCATACTTAGGTATGTATCAAGAGGAATGAAAACATTTTCAAGCAAAACTTATACACAAATGTTCATAGTAGTTTTATTTATAATAGCCAAAAGGGCAAATAGCCCACATGTCAATCAACTAATGAATGGATAAATATAATGTGGTCTATTCATACAATAGAATATTATTTGACAATAAAAATGAATGAGGTCTGATGTATGCTACATGGATGAACCTTGAAAATGTTATGTCTTGTGAAAGAAGCCAAGAACAGAAGATTCCATGTGTATGATTCCATTTCTGTGAAATGTCCAGAGCAGACAAATATATAGATAGAGACAGAAAGTAGATTACTAGGGGATTTGGGAAGATGAGGAGTAACCACCAGTGGGTACAAGGTTTCTTTTTAGGGTGTTTAAAATAATTTTTAAATGGATTGTGGTAGTTGCATAAATGTGAATATACTAAAAGCCATTGAAGTGTACACTTTAACTGGGTAAACTATATGAATTACATCTCAGTGAAGCTGCTTTTTTTGAAAACCCAGCTTTAATATCTTGGCTTCTTTGACTCTTTCCTGCTTGTTGCAGCAACAGCTCTTTACAATGATATTTTGGGGAAAGCAATATGTGAATCTCTGGTGTCTTAAACAAGTGCTGTACTGTAAGGATATTTTCTTAGAGTTCATTAGAAATTATTGCTTAACTAAGCCTGGAATTGTAACCCAATCACTTCTCAGTAGGAATGCACCATCTGTGTCATTCTTTAGAGGAGTCTATTCTAATAAAACACTTTATATTTCAAAACACACATTGATTTAATATACATAGCACTGCTATGTAGACATACAGGATGAGGTTTTTAATTTTTTTTAAGATTTATTTATTTATTTATTTATTTATTTGACAGACAGAGATCACAAGTAGGCAGAGAGGCAGGCAGAGAGAGAGGGGGAAGCAGGCTCCTTGCTGAGCAGAGAGCCGGATGTGGGGCTCAATCCCAGGACCCTGAGATCATGACCTGAGCCAAAGGCAGAGGCTTTAACCCACTGAGCCACCCAGGCGCCCTGAGGTTTTAAATTTTTAAAGATATTTTATCAACAGTATACGTTAGATTATAACCAGTATATTTTGTACTGTTTATTGAGCAGTCTCAATTCAGTAGGTATTAATATGGAATGGTTTTTATTTTCTCCCATCACTGCCTTAGGCCCTGTTTTGTTGAATCTTACTTTTCGATTCTTTAATGATATTTAACAGCTCTCATAGCATCCAGGTCACTTTCAGTTATTAGAAGGTGAATCTGGTCCATTTTTAAACTCCCCTCTCATACTTGATTTAAATTTAATTTCCTCCTCCATTCCCATCAGGGTGGATGGAACATGGTCTGGCTCTCAGATAGTGCCTTCTCCTCCCTTTTCAAGGCCTGACTAAGCAGTTGGGGGCTAGGTAATGAATGAAAACAGTTTTTCCTAATTCCCCGTGGTTATTACTTTACCTAATTTCCCGTGATTATTATTTTCCCTCCTTCTATAGCCATCCTATGGTTACAACTGACAAATGAGTATAGTTCTAACATGAATGTTGGATGATATTTTCATTAAAGAACTAAGACAAAAATGAAATAAAGAAGGATGTTGAAACTTCACTTGTTAATGCCCTGAACAACTTCTTTGCTGAATTAGTTTCAAAAACTGGAAGAATATATCCTCCAGTTTTTATGCTATTCATAATGTAAGGACTCTAGACATGCTACACTTTTTGGTTTAATCTGCATTAGTAGCATTTTATCCATTACTTTCTTAGCTCTAGACAATCAGCAAAACAGTAAACCCAAGTGGTAAATTGTAGCACTTGCAAACTTCAAAGTACATGCATGACCTTAAACTGATAGCACACGATTTTATTGCACCATATGGATAGAGTAGGCATAAAAAATTTATGAGAATAATAATCATAACAATAAAATAATTAAGAAATGAGTTTTAAATATTACCCTTGTTTATAAATAATTTATTTAATTATAACTTTAATTTTTAATAATGGCTGTATTTAAATTCCTAGAAATTTAAAAATTGGTTGCAAGCTGGTTCCAGATAGCATTCTCCTAAGAACCTCTCAGTTTACTGGGGTCCCCTCCTTTGGGAACCTGCCTTCTCGATAGGACCCTGATGAGATAGCAGGGACAGTTTAGACCACTTCCTTGGTGCTCCCTCTCTCTAATGAGATAGACAAGGGGCAAATCACCTCATACCCGGTTTAAATCTCTGGCCAGGGATGACACTCCAGTCTGCTTCTTGCAGACACCCCAGTCTTTACTTGGTAGGTCTCTTGGTACCCTCCTTGCATGGCTTTGAGAGAAAAAAGCCATCCTCTCCCCCTTTTTATGGTGCTGAGGAGGAGGGACACAGAGATGCTCCACTACCACATACCACACTCCCAAGGTGGTAGCTCAGTATTCCCACAAACCTTCTTTCTCTCCTTTCCCGTATTTTGTGATAGGTACTTAGGGTTGTCAGAGCTAGCTCATCTTCTCTAAATAAGTCCTATGGAAGGTATTGATGGTCTGTCTAGAATTTGGGATACTCAGTACCTCTTTTATCATCACTAGATATTAATTCTGGAGTAACAGCATATCTTGCTAGACTTGTATGCAGTTCTGTTTAGCATTTTCAAACTTAAATCTAGTTTGGTAATATCCACTATTTGGTTTAAATCACAGATATAATTTTCCTCCTAAATCCTCTCTCTCACACACACACACACACACATACACACACGTGTAGCTAGTGTTTGTATGTGTGTGTGTTTTCTCAGGGTACTTAACAATCTTTCTGGTTTGGGCTAGGCTATAATTAGTAGTCTGGTTCCCCCACATTCCAGAATACAAAAACCTTAACTCTGTCCTACTCACTTGATTTTTAATTAGTAGACCCAAAGGAATTCAGATATTCCTAAATCTTGATAACACTCTTCAAAAGAAACATAAGATTCCTATACCCTTGGGGTGGAATAGCTTTAAATCCTCATAGTCTTAACCTCATCAAGACTAGGATTCTTCAAATAAAATTTTAGTGAAGGAAAAAAGGGGAAGGGGTAGGAACTTACCCTACCAGATATGAAAACATGCTATAAAACTATAGTGAGAGGGGCACCTGGGTGGCTCAGTGGGCTAAAGCTTCTGCCTTCGGCTCGGGTCGTGGTGTCAGGGTCCTGGGATCGAGCCCCGAATCGGGCTCTCTGCTCCGCGGGTAGCCTGCTTCCCTGTCTCTCTCTGCCTGCCTCTCTACCTGCTTGTGCTCTCTCTCTCTCTCTGTCAAATAAATAAATAAAATATTAAAAAAAAAAAAAAACCTATAGTGAGAAAAGCAGGAGGAACAAATAAGGCAAAAGGCAAATTAATCTATTGAAAGAACATCAGTACAGAATGCAATCCAGATATGTATAGAAATTTTGTGTATGATAAATCTAGCTTTGCACATAAAAGTTACTATATGTAAATGGGATACTTCTAAAATACCGGGGTGGATGAAGAAGGCCTTTGTCCATAAGCATAACATCAAACCAGAAAATGGTTTTTTTTTGTTTGTTTGTTTGTTTTAAAGATTTTATTTATTTGACAGAGATCACAAGTAGGCAGAGAGGCAGAGAGAGAGGAAGGAAGCAGGCCTCCTGCTAAGCAGAGAGCCCAATGCAAGGCTCAATCCCAGGACCCTGGAATCATGACCTGAGCCAAAGGCAGAAGCTTTAACCCACTGAGCCACCCAGGCACCCCCAAACCAGAAAATGTTAAGGGAAGATTGACTTATTAAAAATTTTAAACTTATGTATGGCAAGAGGCATTATAAACTAGGTTAAAGGACAAATGATAGAAACACTGAGTGAAAGTATTTCATCCACATATTAGTGTTATTCTTAGAGATGCACCAAATTTATTTTGGCTGAATACTGAACAGCCAGTGTTAAAATCAATGAGCAGCCTAAGGCAAGGCTAATCGATTATTCCTATCATAAAATGGTCCTTTTAGATACAACAGTAAATATGAAATTTTATTTTAAGAATGTAAGTAATATTATAATTTTATTATTAAAAATTCAGGATGTTTAAATTTAAAGTTTGTCATTATGATGTAGTAATACAATTTCTCAGTACTGCCAGCTCCTGGATGGGTCCTCTATGTATTTGCAATACTTAAATGGATGTTTCACTTCATGAAAAGCATGAGTTGGGAGGGGAGGCTTATTTATGCCAGTGTAAGTTGCTGGTAATGGAGATTTTGCTGCCGGATCAGTGAACTTTCCTTTTCCTTTATCTATTACAAAAAGGTAAACTTACCTTCTCAGCTCCCAGACTTGGAGATTTGGCTGGCGGTGGCAGTGCATGTCACTGAAGTGCTCCCATGAACTGAAGCTGTGTGCAGTGCTTGAAGGAAACACTTCCTAAGTATCTAAGAAACAAACATAAGGTTTTTCCCCCTCACATTTTAATTTCTATTATTTGTACATCGCTTGCTGGTTCCCACAATCACTGGATGTGCTACTTTCCCAGCAGCCACTGGTTGTTACCTATCCCATCAGTATCATTTTATGCAGTGGACAATGCTAAGACCGATTTTGTTCCAGCAGCTTTTTCACATATGGTAGCTGCTCTCCCATCTCACTTTGAACATTTATTTGAATACCTGAGAAAGCAGTTCCAGATTATTCCCTTGTACATCATAGTGTTTATCTTTGACTGAAAGAAATTTTCAGTCCCAAGTGACATCCATAATGTTTACCAAGACTTTTGAAACCAGTATTCAGATAGTAGCATTGAGTACAAATGATAGTATCATGCCTATTAAATATGACGACTTACATGATCTTTGATCTCCACAAGTCCAGTAAAGCTGGAAATGACATCAAAGGAGGTTCTGGGGACGCCTGGGTGGCTCAGTTGGTTAAGCAGCTGCCTTCGGCTCAGGTCATGATCCCAGCGTCCTGGGATCGAGTCCCACATCGGGCTCCTTGCTTGGCAGGGAGCCTGTTTCTCCCTCTGCCTCTGCCTGCCACTCTGTCTGCCTGTGCTCGATCGCTCGCTCTCTCTCTCTAACAAATAAATAAATAAATAAATCTTTAAAAAAAAAAAAAAAAGGAGGTGTCTGTCTGTTCAGTCTTCCATAGACTAAAGCAGATTTTGGCTGAATACTGAGGCCAAAGCTAAACTTTATTGCATGCTTGATATTTATAATGTATAAAGTATTATACATTATATTATACATTATATTGTACAATATATTATACATTATAATGTATAAAGTATTCATATTAGTAGGGGAAAATGGACAAAAGACATGAACAAATAAATCACAGAAAAGAAGTAAAAACAGTAAACAAATAGGACAAAATGTTAAACCTTAGTAAGACATCAAGTTAAATGCAGTTACAACAATGACAGGTTTTTTTTTGTTAAGCTAATAAAAAAATTAAAATGATAGGTAATACAGTGTTGCTGAGAATGCTTAGAAATGAGGTAAATTGTACATCCTTTGAGTGACGGCAGTTTGGCAGTATTTACTGAAGTTTATAATATGCGTTCTCTGGTCCAGCACTATTACTTAGAAGAATCTACCCCCCAGAAGTACTTACCCATGTGCTCAAAGACTTACACAAGACTGTAATACTAGTTGTAATAACAAAAAATCAGATCAAATCTACGTGTGCATCAGGAGAAGAATCAGACTGCTGAATAAGCAGAAAGGAATGCCCTGTGATTATTAAATATAATGAGCTAGGTCTGTTTGTACTGCCTCAGAAATGCAATTGCGGTGTATTGTTACCGAGGAATATGCAAGTTGCAGAATGTTTTTTATGTGCTTTACATTTGATTTAAACATACATAAAGAAAAAAGTATGGAGGGATGAGTATCAAACCGTTAACAGTGGTTACCTTGGAATGGAGGAAATTAGAGGGAAGAAAGTAATGTTTTTTACATCGTACGTACTTCTTTATTATTTGAGTTTATGATGATGAGCACTGGTTACTCTTTCACTTTATAAAAGATTTAAAGAAAACTAAGCTAGACCAAACCACCAATGGAAAATTCCATGAAAGACAAAAATCATCACAAGGCAGACATACAGAAAGCCTCCAGTGACTTGATGGGTAGCTAAAAGAATAGTGTTAATCACAGGTACAACGGAACAGCTGGCAAAGCAGTCATTTATAGCCTTGAAGAATCCAAGAAATGGCAAAATATAAAGCAAAAATTTCAATAACAAAATAATTTTTAAAAAAATAACGGGAGAAAAGTGAAAGAAAGCTGTCACAGTCACTATCAGGTCCCTTTCTCTGACTTGCTGATAATTCAGGTCTAGAGAAGAAACTTCTGTGATGAACCAACTTGTAATGCTAGTGCTACACAGGGACACATGCCATATGGAGTAGCTGCTATTTATGGTTGCTATTTTGTGTGTGTTCCTTACTTACTTGTCTTATGTTCTTCTATCCATACTTACATCCACGCAGTAAATGGAGTTAACAAGAGGGAAACAGAGTGACAGGCAGAGTCCCATGAGGCAGGATTTATTTAATTCTTATAGCATTCTAGGGAGTATTGTCTCCATTTTGTAGTTGGGGAAACTGAGACATGGAGAAGTTAAGTAATTTGCCCAAGGTGACTGGCAGAACTGAGATACATACCCATGCCGTGTTTATCCAAACCTCATACCCTTGTCCACTATTCTGTACTATTTTTGTTTATGGTTTTTTAAGACTATTTATGTTTTCTTAAAGAAATCCAGGGGTGCCTGGGTGGCTCCGTTGGTTAAGCATCTGCCTTTGGGTCAGGTCATGATCCCAGGGTCATGCCCCATGTAGGGCCTGACTGAGCAGGGAGTCTGCTTCTCTCTCTCCCTCTGCCCCTCCCCCTGTTTGTGCATGCTCCCTAGCTCACTCTCTCTCAAATAAATAAATAAAAATCTTTTAGAAAGGGAGGGGGTAGAAGGAATCCATTTTTTTTCCATGTGATTTTCCCCTATCACCTACCAACCAGGATAGAATGTTCTTTGATCTTGCAAATAGAATCACTCAGCAGTTCAGTAGTCTGCCTGCTAATTCCACTCCCTTCTTGCCATACAGCTGCTGCTTATCCCCTTTAGTATTGATTCCTGTCTTCCACCTTTTCTGGACAAGCTTTAAGCCATTTGGCTTCCAGAGTATCCAGTGTAACCCCAGCCAGGAAAGTGGTGAGCCTGGAGATGAAGTTGCAGGAGTTGTCTAAGCTTTTCTCTTCCAGAATTAAAGGTGCACAGACCTCAAAAAAATAAATAAAATAAATAAAAATCTTTTTTTTTTTTTTAAGTTGCCGAGGGCACCTGGGTGGCTCAGTGGGTTAAGCCTCTACCTTCTACTCAGGTCATGATCCTAGGGTCCTAGAATCGAGCCCCGCTTAGGGCTCTCTGCTCAGCAAGGAGCCTGCTTCCTCCTCTCTCTCTCTGCCTGATTCTCTGCCTACTTGTGATCTCTGTCATCAAATAAATAAATAAAATCTAAAAAAAAGTTCTTTCAGTCTTAGACTTTCATTCAGGCTAGTATTTCATAGCTAATATGATGTCAACAAAAGTGACATTTTTATTAAACTGGTGAGGTGATGTGGTTTTGAGGTTTAGTTAATGAAGAGCATTATATACCAACTCTCACTCCCCTGATTTTCCATTGCCCATGCTGTAAATCCTGTTCCTCAGCCTCAGGGAACCTCTAATACATGCAGCATTGGTATTTGGGAGAATGAACTTTTTAAAATCATCTAACCCTCTGCTGTAAGCATAAACACGCTCCTCTTTTCAAAAATTCAAATAATTGCTGAGAACAAGGCAAAAAATATAGAAGACTTAAATTTTAATTATTCACTGGTAAATTTTGTAGGTTTTCTTTAGTAAAGAGGAGGAAGACTGATAGAGGATAATATCAAAGATTGATGAGGATTTGGGAAAGTAGAAACCCAAAGTGATGGAATTCTTTCCTTCTTTTTTTGAAAGAAATTGTTAGGGAAATAAGCAAGTAATGTATATTTAGAGACTGTTATTACATCCCTGGCATAACTGTATCCATGAAATACGAAACCTGTGTAAGGAGATTCATCTATACTTGGATTTGTAATTATAAATACATACTAAATTATAAATACTACAAAAAGAGTGTGTTAATCCATTAAGTTCACTGTGATAGTCCTTTGCTACGTATATATTGCATAGTTTTGGTTTTGGTATTTTAATGGGTTTTTTTTTTTTGCTTTCTTTTTTTTTTTTAAGATTGATTGATTTGAGAGAGAGAGAGAGCCAGGGGGTAGGGCAGGAGGAGAGAGAATTGTCAAGCAGACTCCCTAGTGAGTATGGAGCCCAATGCAGGACTTGATCCGAGGACCCTGAGATCATGACCTGAGCTGAAATTGAGAGCCGGCTGCTCAACTGACTGAGCCACCCAGGCACCCCTCTGTTATATAGTTTTGATTCACTAGCCTATAATCTTAATTTTCTATTCAGCAAAACATTTTAGCACTGAGAACTACTTGGTTAATAACATGTGATTTTTAAATTCCTTCATTTCATTCTTTTATGTTATTCATTTATGCTTTTTTAAAAAATTCCACATTTGCATAAATTTGTGAAAGTGTATGCACAGTAATGTTGCTCACAGCATTGTTTATAAAGCCAAAAATTGGAAAGAACCCAAATGCCTGTAAACAAGAAGTTGGCTATTCAGGTTAATATTAAAAATGATGAAGTAGATTTTCAATTATTGATATAAAAAGTTACTTACCATATAGTGAGTTTTTAACATTATAGAAGCGGATTATAAATCATAATCTCTTTTTAATTGTGTTTAGAGAAGTCCAGGAAGATTTATAAGACAACTGTTAACAGTAGTTCTCTCTGAGTAAATTTACAGATGGTATTCACTTATAGTTTTCTGTCTTGTGTATTGTTTGAAGCAGTTTTTATTATTAATATTGCATTTATAGTTAGCATGTATAATTTTACAGGTAAAAATTATTCTTTTTAAAATCAAACTTGGAAAGATAAAAGGAACTCTGAAAGAAATCTAATCTTAATGTTTAAGCATACTAAAAAATTTTGCACAATATGTGTTAATTTTAATCAGTGCTCTAACTTGTTTTGAGATTTTCCCCCTTCTTCCCCTACCGAAATAATATTAAGACTTGATTGTAACACCTTTTCCCACCCACAGCGTCCTGTTCCCTATCCTTCATCTGTCGCCTTCTTCCACCTTTCAGCTGGAATGACAGACCTGTCTTGTTCCCCATCTGCCTACACTGTTAGAATACAATTTGAGGCAGAGCATGAACATCACTGGTCATTCTGACATTAAGCCTGTCCTTTACCTTGATCAGTGAGTTAGAAAGCACAGATGGATTTTTAGTGCATTTCCCTAATAGAGATTCTCTTCAGTTAAACACCTGTCTTGAGTGACATAGACTCCAGCTCTTGAAGATATTTACGTTTTACTCAAACTTTTGCATTCTAGACTGCCAAAAATTAGAATAAGATTATTTTTTTCCAAGGGTGGAGAAATGTGACTCAGACCTCTCTTTGGCCCTTTAAACTCTAAAGTCATTACTTAATCTGAACTGAAAGACCACATTTTTTAAGTATCTTAGGCAATTTCCAGGCATTTGGTGTTACTAGTTTAAATCCTCTTGAACCTGTTTCTGTGATGGTTTCAGTTTCAACAGGTCTTTGCTAAAATGACATTGTTCCAGGTTAGAATAGTGGCTTCCTACCACCTCCACATCTCCTCCTTGATCTCAGGCTATTTCCAGACACTCCTTTTCCCCAACTTTGAAAGAGGAAGTGCTGCTGGTATTTACTGACTCCTGACTCTGCTTCCCTTCCAGCTGACCCTCTGGTGGGCAGCATCGCCACACAGTACATGACCAACAGAGCAGAGCACGATCGGATGGCCAGACAGTGGACCAAGCGGTATGCCACATAGGGGCCTGCTGCTTGCTGCCCCCGCCGGACCTGTGCAAGCACATTCACCAAGTGCATCAATAGCCCTACCCAACAACCCCCCCCCAACCTCAGTTCTTATTTTCTTATTTTTAT
Organism: Taxidea taxus jeffersonii; assembly: GCA_003697995.1. Taxonomy (NCBI): domain Eukaryota; kingdom Metazoa; phylum Chordata; class Mammalia; order Carnivora; family Mustelidae; genus Taxidea; species Taxidea taxus. Next base: position 44,580 of record RCUC01118338.1, read on the forward strand.
TAAATTTTGAACCTTTTTCTGATGGTATGTCATCCATACCCCACTCCCTTTTCCCTCCCTCCGCTTCCTCCTTTTCCTTCTCTTTTCCCTCTGCCCACCCCTCCCTCCTTCTCAATTTATTCCCTTTTTTGATTTCTATTAACTTGAAAGATTTGGGGTTTTTTTTCCCACCTCAACATGTATGGGAATTTTGTTTTCAGTGCAAACAATGTTGGATCTGTAATAGTAAGAGCTTTCTTACAAAGCTTTGTATTACTGTGTGGTTTTGTTTTTTGTTGTTGTTTGTTTTATTTTTATTTTTTTCCTTTCATGTGATCTTTGGGAAAACACGAATTCAGAATTATATCTCATTTCTACTTAAATGTAGTGCTTAGGGTTAATTTTTTGTACTGAAGTCTTTATTGGTGGGTGCATGCTACTGGGAACAAGTTTTTTGTACAAAAGCTTCAATCAGAATCACTGTGCATTACTGAGACTCTGTTTATCACTAGCCTTCTGTCCCCCACACAGAAGACTGTTGGATTGAACAAAATAATATGTATTTTGATTTACTTAAAGTGCTTGTAAATTTCTTAGGGACCTGCCACTTTTGACTGTGGATCAGTTGATGTACACTTGTATTATTAAAGCACTCAATAAATCACTGTGGCTGGTAAATGCACTTCTGGTAACCCAGCGTTTGCTTTGTATCCTGGTGACCAGGGTAGCCCTTCATGCAGCAAGGCTTGTCTAATTCAATTAAGATTCAAGTGTATTTTTCATCTGAAACCTCTAGTATTTCTTTGTAGCTGAGTTGCTTAACATGTGGAATTTCTGCAGCTGTCAATAACCTGATGATTTTACAGTTGTTTCAGATCACAATCACTTTACATATTAGCTGGACATTACTTCCTCATAGACATCCTTTCTGTCACAGCCTTCTTTACTCAACAATTACAATATGAGACTCCAAAAATAGCTTCTAGTGAAAGTCAAGTCTGAGCTGAGCTGTCATTGCGTTTGACCACTTAAATTTATTTCTCTCCTTTCTCCTTTTTACAATTTTTACAGTGATTACCTTTGAGTTTTGGTTGTGGGTTTTTTTCCATAATTTTGGCAGAAGAAGTAAACTCAGTTACATCAGTCATGGTCAACACATTCACTGACAAGGGTATGTATATCTGGCTTTAACCTTCAGACTATTTTAGGTATGTTTTGTTTTTTTCTCCATAACGTTGGTGGAAGAAATAAACTCAAATGTATCACTCATAGTCAACACATTCAGTGACAAGGCTTTGACCTTTAGACTATTTTAGGTAACCACATATAGGAAGCAGAGGAGACTTCTATGTGGTGCAGTTTGAAAAACACACTGATAACACTGACCAAAATTTAGGGTTCTTTATGTTACAGGGCATGTTGGAAACTCCTGCTTTCACTACTTGCAGTTACAAGCCCACCACACCACTTGGTCTCATTTAAGGAACATCTTTGCTGCTAAATAGTGGGATTTACAAATGGAAATCATTCACCTCTAAATAGTTCTGATTCAGATTTAAAATCTTTATTCCAAAGGTGCAGTTTTTTGTGGTTAGAGAAGTCCTAAAGGAAATATTGTTCAAATATTGAGAAGGTAACCTTTTTTTAAAGACTTTATTTATTTATTTGACAGAGAGAGAGACAGGGAACACAAGCAGAGAGAGTGGGAGAGGCAGAAGCAGGCTTCCCACCGAGCAGGGAGCCCTACTTAGGGCTCGATCCCAGAACTCCAGGATCATGATCTGAGCCACAGGAACATGCTTAAAAATGGAGCCACCCAGGTGCCCTGAAAAGGTAACTTTTAAACCAGAGTACCTAGGGTTATTTTTTTTTCTCTTTTTAATAATGATTTTACCATTCATATTATTTGAAAACATTTTCCAGCATACCAGAACTCCGTATGGTCCCTGTTGCAACTATTTAACTCTGTGCTTGTAGCAAGGGGAACTTGAGACCATTCATGTGAATGGGCATAGCTGTGTTCCAGTAAAACAATTTATCAAAACAATCAATAGCCAAATTTGGCCTGTGAGTTGTAGTTTGCCAGTCCCTGATGTATAGAACACTAAAGACTTGGGGCGGGGCGAGTCTCATACCTGTTGTTTAACATCTCTTTCTTTTAAAATAAAATTAATATAATACAAGAGTAATTATTAGGAAATTACCCAGAATGTGTTATTTTCTATAGACTTTCTAACCACAAAAGTTTATGTTTACTTTAATACCTTAGATTTAAAAATTCAATCCTAAAAGGACTGAGCCATATTAATGTATTATATTAATATATTATAATAATAATAATATTAATTATTAAACTGATTTTTTTGCTTTTGATTGTTTAACCAGGCTTGTGATATTAATACTGACTTTTATTGACAGTGTTTAAATTCAATTTGCTTTTCTACTTTTAAAATGTCAACTCCAGTTGGAAACATTTTAAGTGATATATCCAGTATATTACATCTACCTCTCATAACTGGGTGTACTTCAGATCATTTAAAAATGTGTGTTATTTGGAAGCCAGAGATCATAACAGTTCTAGTAGGAAATCCTGTCACAAATCATGCTTGCTCTCCCATGAGTCATCTTTAGATTTTATGTCAATTTGATGGGAAGTCTATAAAATTTCTTTCCCCATGTTTATGAAATCTAAATACTTAATGACAAACAAATGTACCCTTCCCTCAAAATGTGAAAGCTAGAGAAACTCCAGAGAGAGCAACAAATCCTTAGTTGAGCCTGTTGAGTCTAGATTCCAGATAACATGGTAATTTTACTTGAAATCTATAACCACAGCAGCAATACAATTCCAGTAAGTTTTCAAAAATGTTTGTAAAATAAGATTTGGGAGTAGTTTAGCACTGAGAAAGCTTAAGTCATTTCACTAATGATCATGGGGATAGCATTTCTAAAATTCAGGGTGATTTTATACCTTAATATTTTACTTTCCATGCTAGCTATTGCTAGTTATAGTTTTTTTTTTATAGATTTGTTAAATAAAATGTTGGCAGATCCTTGACAAAGGAAAGACCACTGGTCATTGAAAAAGTAGTTTGAAATCTTAAATAATTCAGAAGGTTGTGTCCTTAATTTGTCATAAAACTACAAATAAATAGAACATTCCTCATCTCTTCTACAGAAATCCATTGAAGATAGCAAGAGTAGAGGTAGTCGATCTTCTCTTCTTATTCCAAGATTAGAGAGTCAACCTCGAAGTTCATCCTATAACACTGGTTTGGGAATTAGGAAGAAAGGAAATATTTATTCAGAATAACTGTGTACCAGGCCCTAAGTTACTTAATAAAATCTCAGCATAGCCTTCGAGGTGTAGGCTGTCATGGTCTGAATATTTGTATCCTTCCCCTGACCCCCAACCCTGGTCATTCATATGTTGAAATCTTATTCCCAAGGTGATGGTATTAGGAGGCAGGGCTTTTGGGAGGTGATTAGGTTATAAGAGCAGAGCTCTTATGGTTGGGATTAGTACTCTTACAAAAGAGACCCCAGAGGGCTCCCTGTCTCCTTTCCATCATGTGGGGGGACACGGTGAGAAGTCAGTGGTCTGCAGCCAGGAAGAGGGCCTTCCTTGGAACCCAGCCATGCTGACACCCTGATCTTAGACTTCCAGCCTCCAGAACCATGAGAAGTAAATTTCTATGGTTTATAAGCCACCTAGTCTCTGGTGTTTTGTTGTAGCATCCTGGGCAGGCTAAGACAGTGGCCCTCATTTATGCACAATGATCAGGGTACCAGAGTGAGATTTCCACCCAAGTATGTGACATAAGAGGCTTGCTAAAACAAAACCACAGGCACCTTTCTTCTAACTATGAGATCATACTGTAGAAACATGGTGTCATAATTCAGTCTTACAATCAAGGTGACGTACAATTTCTAGGTATTGGGAATTTTGCCATCTTCAATAATTGGAAAAAAATGTTGAAGGAAATATGCAGACCCGGTATTACATGGGAGATCAAACCATACTTCTAATCTTAGAGATTTGTGACCATTAAGACTTGACCGCTGTTGGAAACATGTCCCTTGGAAGACCCCTGAACTTCTCTGCATCTCAGTACTGCAATAAAAGGGGGCATTAATTATTGCCAGGCATGGCAGTTTTTAAATGTCTCTATAAGTTGTGTTTTAAAAAGAGGTATGTCCATAGTTGACACCAAAAACAGTTGTACAAAAAGCCCTCCCAGAAGATCCTGACCTACCTGTATGCGTTTTATTTCAAGGTGGCTTTATAACACTGTCAAAATGTCCCTTCTGTATGGGGCTCTCTGATATGTGGGGCAGAACCTCTCATGCCATGGGGCGCACACATCGTGACCTAAAGAAGTCCTGCAGCTGTCCTCAGAGGAAATCTGGAGCAGAATATAGGGTGGCTATATTCTGAACCATAGCACTGAAAGCTACATCAGATCTGGAATCTCTTGGAGTTGACGCTCTCAGGGGCTCAGGACAGCTTGGACTCTGAGGACCTTCGTTAGTACTACATCCATACACCTGTGGGGAGCTGACCCCCTCCCTGAGCCTGGAAACATGCCCTCTCCACGAGGCACCTCTCACTCTCACATTCATCATGTGAATTGGTAATGTGGGTTAGGATGAGCAACTTATCCCAGTTTGGCCAGGACTTACCCTGGTTTTATTTTATTTTATTTTTAAGATTCATTTATTTGAGAGACCATCAGTGGAGTGGGAGGGTGGAGGGCAGAGGGAGAAGAAGACTTCCCCCAGGGCTGGAAGCCCGACTTGGGGCTCAGTCCTAGGACCCCAGGATCATGACCTAAGCTGAAGGCAGACACTTAACCAACTGAGCCACCTAGGCATCCCCCTTCTTTTTTTTTTTTTTTTTAAGATTTTATTTATACCTTTTTTTAAAATAGAAAGTCCTATGTCTCAGGAACACCCTCAGTCTGGGACAAACCAGGGCTGTTGGTCATTCAAGCTTTGTTCTAATACTAAATTTTAGCAACATGTCTCAGGCGTTGCACAGGGCCACTTTGGAGGAGTGTTTTCCCTGTTGTACAGTTATCCTTTTAAAAGAGGTGCACATCCTACAGTCTAAAGAATCCTCACCACTCTCTATGGCTCTCACACCCGGCCATCTTCACTCATCCCCTGGTTCGGAGGCATATTAGTGATTTAAGCAGCCTTGCAATCTTCCTTTACATCTGCAAACATGACTCAAGGTATGTATGCCTTTCTCTGAGGTACTCTTATGCATAAATCACTTTTTGAGAGGATTTTCTTAGAAGGGAAATTCCTGAATTTTAAAATCTCTTCCCTGTTCGTAAATCCACATGGTCAAAGTGGAGATGAACCCCAGCTGCTCCGGGTCTCCTGGTGTTGGGGCTTTCAGTGCTGGTTACAGAATAAACCTTACCCAGTCACCTAGGCATCTTTTGGAGCTGTCAAGATTCCTAACCCCACCCTCACAACATCCCCTCCTCCCACACAACAATGGGCTCTCAGCCATCTTTTTAAATATTGGATGGGAGGTCAGAGTTCAGGATGACAATCATGTCCTGGTTTGTAGGAAATCTGGACCTCCTGAGAAATTCTGTCAAGCTATGCAACAGAAAAGTAACAGATGCTTTCCAGTTGGTGCCACTGAGCACACTGAGAAACACCCAGCCAGATTCTTCTACTTAATCTGTCGTGCAAGAACAGTACAAAGGGGCAGAGAGAGGTCACGCTCGCGTGGTACAGCCCGCCTCTGTCGGGCTTGTCTAGAAGCAAGATGATAACATTCTTCATTGTTCAGTCTCCCCCTTGGAACTACTGGCAAACAAATAAATGAAGATGGGCGCCACTGTGCAACTCGACAGTTTGAGCCTCTCTCTGTCCTTTAGATGGACAGCTCATGACTACATGTTCACCAGACAGCTTCCTACCACCATGACTTAAAAATCAGAGCAGCTTATGGACAGTTATTCAAAACCTAGGATGAGGGATGCCTGGGTGGCTCAGTGGGTTAAGCAGCTGCCTTCGGCTCAGGTCATGATCCCAGCGTCCTGGGATAAGTCCCACATTGGGCTCCTTGCTCGGCAGGGAGCCTGCTTCTTCCTCTGCCTCTGCCTGCCACTCTGTCTGCCTGTGCTCGCTCTCTCTCTCTCTCTAACAAATAAATAAATAAAATCTTAAAAAAAAAAAAAAAAACCTAGGATGAGAAACTCCAGAAGCTGTTTTTAATCCCTAGGAGACTCCATTCACTTTAAACAATAATGAGGAAACTACTTTAAATTCAAGCATGACTATGCATTTTTACTTAAATGTAAAACATCTGTCCCTATTAAAGAATCCCCAAGTTATTCTGTGTTCTTAGTGGTTTGTAATAAAATACCAGTATGTACTTGTCAATCCAGATTTGGTCTATTTGACTTTGGAGGAATGGTAATGCTATTGTTTGGGATTTTTTTTTTTAAAGATTTTATTTATTTATTTGACAGAGAGAGATCACAAGTAGGCAGACCGGCAGGTACAGAGAGAGGGGGAGGCAGGCTCCCTGCCGAGCAGAGAGCCTGATGCGGGGCTCGATCCCAGGACCCCGGGATCATGACCCAAGCCGAAGGCAGAGGCTTTAACCCACTGAGCCACCCAGGCGCCCCTGGGATTTTTTAAATAGTGGAGTAAAATAGAGAAAAAGTAGGTTCTAGGTAAAAAATACTGCTTTCCATATGCCATTAGTATTTTTTAGTTATTCAATTATATACATACATGATTGATCATACATATGTATGTACTTGTGTGTGTGTGTGTGTGTGCATATACCATCACTTAAACTGGTTATTAGTGCCTGAGACTGTCAGGTACCTTATGAGAAGGAGCCACACTCTTATCATCAGCATACTAAGACACTGAGAAAAACAGGATGATATAGATAATAAATATCATTCATTGTTCTTTCCTCCTTTGTTTTTTTTTCTTTTTACCTAGACGTAAAGGTACATGATGAGTCATCCCTTTACCTAAAAGCATCTGTGACAAGTCTAAATGCTGTAGACCAAATGTATTTCTACTAGATTACACTAAGTCAGTACTGTTAAATTCTGACTTTGGATATTTTGTGTGTGTTTTTATGGTATGTTTAACTCCCTTTAAATGACTCGTACCAGCTTTATTTAACCATTCAGTGTCTTGGTTTTATTAACTATCAAATTGGGTGAATAATCCATAGTTGTATTTTTAATTGATTTTTTTTTTGTTTGGTGAAGGTAAGTTAGGTCATTTAAAGTGTTTATTTTAAGAGCTCAATAAATATTTGTTATTAAAAAAAATACTGCTTTCCCAGGCACTTCAAAATTAGTCCAAAGACTAGATGTATTAAATTCTCAAAATGTTTGTAAGCACCTTAATTTGATTTGTTTTATGGACTAAGAGGTCAAAGAGTAAGTTGCTAGATCACCAGAGTCCAGGGAAATTGAAAATTTGTGCACTAGTTAAGAACAGAAATTTTGTCAGAATGATAATATTATTATTTATAGCAAGAGATTGAGAGTGTAGCTTCCATTTAGGGAAGATGAATAGGGAGCTATAATTCCTTCTAAAGGCAGAGTCTATAAATTATCCCTAATACCCATTCTCCCTTTCTTCCTTTTATAAATGGAACCATCAAGTTTTTGTTGGGCACATGACCTGGCTAGAAACTAAATTCCCCAGTCTTCCTGTGATAGGTCCACTATAAAAAATGGTCCCAAATCTCAATCCTTCCAGTATTCACATTTTTGCAGCTTCTTCATGGGGGCGGGGGGGGAGTCCTTTTTTTTTTTTTACCTCGCCCCTTGAATTGGAGCTGGCCTCACAACTTGCTTTGGCCAGTAGACGGGGGGGAAAGTGATCTTGTGCTGGTTTCAAGCTCTTGGAACCCTTCCATGCCTTGAAAATACATCCCAGGCTAGGCTGTCAGAAGATGAGAGACCACGTGGAGATGAGCTGAGACAATCCTAGACCAGTCCATCCTTCAGTGGTCCATCCTTCAGTGGCCCAGACAGCTGAGCCAAGACCAGCAGAACCACGTACCTGTGTTGATAGCAGTTGCGTGCATCAACTCCCCTGAGACCAGGTAAGCTGTCCATCTGATCCTTGTATTTGTGAGCAATGATAAATTATGTCACTTTCAGCCACTAAGTTTTGAAGTGCCCTAACTACACAGCAGTAACTAATACCAGTGCCAAAGGAAGTGAGCAAAAGGGAGAGCAGCAAATTCTAGATCTCATCCTGTGAAAGGAAGCTGCTGGCCTTATGCTCCCTCTTTGCACATTCCGTGGTCTGGAATGTAGGTGTGGTGCTGGTGAGCCAGCTGGGACCACGTTGACAAGGGCCACACCCAAGAGAATATGGAGCAAGAACAAGCAGAAGAAAGTTCAGTTTTGAACATGTTGAGATCGAAGGGCCTCGGATACATCCATCTAGAAATGTCAGGCCATTGGACATACCAGACACATACTCAGAAAAGCTTAGTATCCAGAATGTAGCCGTGAAGTTGGGAATCCGTGTATGGAAAGAAATGTGATTCCAGGAGAGGATGATGTCACACAGAGCAAGTGTAAAATGGGAAGAGAAAGATGGGCAGGAACAAGCCTTGTGGATGAACCAAATGGCTGACTAACAGTCCCAATTCAAATATCCAGAGATGACATTTTAATACATTGACTTTCAAACGTTTGTCTTAAAAATAACATAATCTATACATTGGTGGGGGAAAAGATGCCATTGGCAGATGAAATATTCTGAGGAATTACGAGATTGACAGAGGAGCTGGAATGATAGATGGACCATAAGCAGAAGTGTGGACAAAGTAGAGTTCACCAAAGGGAAACCTCTCCAGGGCAAGAGCCATTCCACAGTTCAATTTCCTTCCTGCTGCTGAACTGCGAGATCTGGACCTGCTACCTTAGACAGCGAGATGCTGGGGCTCCAAGATGGAGAGGCCTGGGTCCCCGATACCACAGAGCACTGAACAACCATAACATCCAGACTTCCATGCAGAAAGAAGTCCATTTCTGTCTTCTTTAGACCCCGCTGTGTTGGTGCTCCTGATGCTTGCAGCTGATCTGGGCCCGAGAAACGTGCACACCAACCTCCTGCCGATGGCTGCCTTTTAGGAGGGGAGGGAAAAACACTAGGGAGACGAGACTTCAGTCTTACCTCTAATGATATGTTTCTTTTTTTAAAGAGTTATAAAGCCAATAACTATGACAAATGTTAACACATTTTGGGTGGCTGAAAACACAGAATGTCTGTTATGTCATCATCTGTACTTTTCTATATGTAAATATTTCTCCAAACTAAAAAAAATTTAATGTAAAAAACAGATTGTAAGTGAGGCTTACATAAGAGGGGATGAGGGTTTAGTTTCTGTATGATATATTTTGATAAGCTTAAGTTTTTTTTTATAATGAGTGTGTATTACTTTTAAAATCAGAAGGAAAATCAAGACATAACAAAGGAGATGAAACTTGAATGGATATAGGCAGCCTAGGTAGAAAATTCCTTCAATAAGAATTGTTTTAGGGGCCCCTGAGTGGCTCAGTCGGTTAAGTGTGAGACTCTTGATACTCAGCTCAGTCTCACCCTCCAGGTCGTGAGTTCAAGCCCTACATTGGGCTCCATGCTGGGCGCAGAGCCTACTAACACGCAAACAAAAAAACAACTCCCTTTGGGGCAGCTGGATGGCTCACACAGTTAAGCTTTTGATTTCAGCTCAGGTTATAATCTCAGGGACCTGAGATCAAGCCCCGTAATGGGTTCCAAGCTCAGGGTGGAGTCTGCTTGCCCCTCCCTCTGCTCTTCCCTCTGCACATTCACGCACTCTCTCAAATAAATAAATAAAATCTTAAAAAAAAAAAAAAGAATTGTTTTGAAAGGAGATATAGAAAATGGGATGGTAGTGTGGGAGATTTGATCAAAAGAGGGGTCTTAAAGCTGAAATATGCTAGAGCCTCCTTATGATGATGAAAATGACCAGAAAAAAAATGAAGGGATAAGAATCAGTCTTGCTACTCCGAGCATTGGCATCACCTGGGAGCTTGTTAGATATGCAAACTCTCAGGCCCAGACCTGTTGGACCCGGCTCTGCATTTAATAAGCTCCCCAGGTGACTCATGTGGGCCCTGAAGTTGAAGCAGCACTTAGACGGAGCACATGGCAGCCAGCCTGCAGTAGGAAGGGCACTCTGTCATAGAAGGAGGGAAGATCCGGGGGACTGGTGCAGGGGCAGATCACTGATTTGGTGACGAGGAACAGAGGGAGTCACCATTGGACAGCTTCTGTTTTCTGAGTAAAGAATGAAGCAGAATCACTTTCTATGAGGCAGAGAGAGAGCCTGGGAGGTTTGAGAAGAGAGAAAACATGAAATGGTCATCTCAGAAAGGGGAAAGTGACCAGTGTGAGATGCCCACATGGAGAGGGGAGCTCTGAACCTTTTTAAAAAAACTGAAACTGGGGCGCCTGGGTGGCTCAGTGGGTTAAAGCCTCTGCCTTCGGCTCAGGTCATGATCCCAGGGTCCTGGGATCGAGCCCTGCATTGGGCTCTCTGCTCAGCGGGGAGCCTGCTTCCCTTCCTCTCTCTCTGCCTGCCTCTCTGACTACTTGTGATCTCTGTCAAATAAATAAATAAAATCTTTTAAAAAAAAAAAAAAAAGAAGAAGAAGAAAGAAAAGAAAAGAAACTGAAACTAGTCATCTAGCTTGAATGGCTTCCTCCAGCAATTTCAGGTGCTCAGGTGCAGGAAGAGAAGGCAGAGAGGCGGCCAAGAATGGACTGTGCAGGGCTTCATAGTCCGGAGGCCAAGAGAAAGGCCAGAGGATTACAGGCATTCACAAGGAACTGATTAAATGAGGGACACAGACATCCATCCTGGCGGTGGGGTTCCAAAGGCAAGGGAATGATAGAAAGTAATGATGACAGATTAATAACAGGCAGTGTAGCATTGATATATTTCACCATATGATTTTTCTTTGAGGTTAGCTATTAACAACATAGTCAAGTTACTGTAATTGGAATGGATCTCCTATTTTGAATGCGAGAGTTTGCTCTCCACATGATTCAGGTGTTGCCTACAGTTTGGGTATGTGTGTCACTGTTTCTGTCTGCTAGTGGTGAAAACTGCAGTATTCTGTATTCTGAATTACTACTGGTAAAGATCGCACCAGGTGCTCTGAGAAGGGGAAGAGATGAATCGCCAGTGCGTTAACTCCAGGCCAGTTTCCTTACATAGATGCCCTTTTCTCACCTCTATCCCTAGGATAAGCCCTGTGGGAGAGACATAATCAGCCCCAGCTTAAAGGTGAGGCAACAGAAAGATTCAGTAACTTGGCCAAGGTCACCTGGTGAGGGAGTGACCTTGTCAGCGTTCTGAACCCTTCCTCCTAAACCTTCCTGCCACTCCCTGTAAGATGAGTGACTTCGTTGACGATCACATGGGCAAACAGGTGCACTTGGGCCAGCACACACATTCCAGGGTTCTTGCCACATTTTGTTTAACTAACAAAGTAACAAGACCCCTGAGCAGTACATTCTTGGGTGGTGATGTGACTTGCCTTAGGTGGGGGTTCTCAAGCATATGATAGCATTTCTTATCTGTAGTTTTTTTTTTAAGTTAGCATTCCAATTGGGAATAAAATTCTTTTAGAAGTACTAATGTCCAAGACTTGAAATTCTAGAAAGCTGAAAACTGTGTGCATTTGGGCAACAAAGGTAGATTTCTGTGGCAGAACATTTGGGACTTCTTTTTCTCCTTTGTTGGCATGTGTGTGTGTGTGTATTTAATGAATAAAAAGGGTATTCTACTAGGACAAGATTCTATATTACTATTATCATCATCGTAATAATCATCATTATCACCATAATCACTACCACAATCACTACTATGTAAATACTCAACACAAGGCATGGAACACACTTAGAAAAATATATGTATATATATCATCTCATTTAACTCTTCCTAAAATCCCCTGAGATGTGTATTATCTTCATCATATGGGTGTGGAAACTGAGACCCAGAGGTTTTAATAGATCCAAGCTCATGTAACTGCTAGGTAGCTGAGCTGGGTCTCAAACCCAGATCTGTGTGGCTGCAAAGCTCATGGGCTAAACCACTGTGAGATCTGACCTTCCTTGGATTATGATATACATAATTATGATATACATAATTGGGGATTTACCATTTGGTGATGTAGGAAATTACTGGGTTTATAAACCCATACCCAGGTAAAGCAAAATATTGCGTAAAGCTCTCTTGGATTTAATAGCCCCTCAAATGGAAAACCAGGAGGAGGAAATGTGAGTGAGCCTTACGGGCTGAGGTATGTGAAAGAAAGCAACAAGCCGACCAAAGCCAGCTCCGTACCCATTTCTTCTTTTCCCTTCAGCAACAAGTTTCTGATTTTTAACCCCTTACTTTCTTTCCCCCCACCCAGTGCCCACAGGAAGATTTCTAGTCATTTTGTAGTTGAATTCAGTAGAAAAATAATGTTTATTCACTTCACAGCCAGTTTGGGCAGAACACATCTCTATTCCATAAAATAATGCATTGATACATTTATGATTCAGAATTGCAGGCACATTCCTTGCATTTCAGGCTGGATAAAATTAAAATATCACTTTGCTTTTTCTTCCCTGTGGATTCACTTGAGTTGCCCTCATTAGGCAGAACAGGTGCTCTTGGGAAAAATGCCAGGCTTCAGAATAGAGGCTGGTGAACCTAACCTCATAGAGTTGCGGTAGACCAAAAACAAGACAGGAAGTGGACGTGAACATTATGTGCACTTCTGTCCCGTCTCCTGCTCTCTTTTTCTCTCCCTGCTCCCGCGTTACACACACACACACACACACA
>ML099167.1:0-16948 GCA_003697995.1 Taxidea taxus jeffersonii
ATTTTGCTCTTTTGTTTTGCTTATTTCCTCACACTAAATGTTGTTTTGTTTTTTCCCATAGCAATCAGTGATATCCTAAGGCTATAATTCGGAGCCCATGAATGAGTGACAGGGCATCAGTGAATCTACCCTAAAATTATTTGTAAAATTTGCATGAGAGTGACCCTGTGCACTGTTTTCTGTGGAGGGGGTCCATAGTTGGAGCAGATTTATAAATGTTTTCATGATAGCAAAACATAAACAAAACATCGTAGAAGGAAAGGCTGTTTGGCTCACACTTCTTATGCACCCAACGCCTGTGTCCCGCGCACAACAGCATCACAGCAAACCAAAATGAAAGTGTGAACACAAGTATAACAACCTCTAAAAGCTATGAGAAACAGATCAATTGAATCTTCAATTCAATTGGAATTTTGGGCTCTGTGTAGGCAGAATGTAGCCTTCTTGTCCTAACTGCTTCCTGGGTTTGGTCCCATTCCCACCCAGCCTGGGGAGGGGAGACAGCACACAGGCAGGAGACGATGTTTCAGGCTCTCTTCAGGATGCTGTCCTTCACAGACTCCTACAGACACTCTTGCTTTCCCACTCAGAGTCCCACTTTGTTGTTTGCTTTCCAACACGCACAGTCCTCAGTGTGGCCATGGGCTCTCCTGAATTTGGCCCTATTCCCAGGCCCAGCACATCAGTCTTGATAAACTGACCAATCATGGTAATTTTATTCCCCTTGCTAGGAACTGGCTTAAGAAAGAACATGTAACTTAATTCTGATCGATGAGATTGGAGGCTAACTCTTCTGGGGATGCTTCTGGGAAAGGTTTTTTTAGCTTTTGAGAGAACTGAAAAGAATACAGCCATCTCCTTTCTACCTCTGAACATGGCTGTGGACAGATATGGTCACTGGAGCTCTGGCAGCCATCTTGAGGCCACAAGGAAAAATGGCCGACATGGTAAAGACAGCTGAGCAGAAAGTACAGAAAAACCCCTGGTCCTTGACAAGGCTGTTGAGATACTGAATTGACCAACCAAGGAGCTGCCGTCCGTTGCTTGATGTTATGTGACATAGCAATTGACCTAATAGGTTAAGCCATTTTGAATTGAGTTTATGATCACTTGTTGGAAAAAGCATCCTAATTAATTTACATTAGTCCCATGCTACACAACTACCTTCTGTGAAATCTCTTAAAGTAAGATAATTCTCTAAGTTTTAAGTTAGACTCACCTTGTAGGGAATAAAGAGCCAGCGTCCCCAGATGAATGACCAAATAGGAAGTGCTGGGTAAAGTCTCATGCTTCAATCTCTGTAACTCAAAATTCCAAATTTTAGAAGGGATCTTAGGGATAATTTAGATGACTGTTAAACTGACCAAGGGACAACTACAATCTTGCAGGGATACATTAGAAGCCTACAAATATTTGACTGAAATCCAGTTAGAATTTTGTTTTACAATTAAAAATTCCTCGATTAAAAAAATTCACAGTTAAATATTTCACACGCCAAATGTTTATATACTGGAAACAACTGGCATCTTTAAATTGGGCTTCTAGCTGTACATGCTTCTGTGCATATAGTTCCTGCCATAAAGATTTTGTAAATGTTGGTTGATTCAGAATGCCGTGACTCTGTACTGGTTCCTTCTGTATTATTATTGTTTGGGTTTTGTTTTTTTTAAATGCAGACCTTCCCATGTCTATTTACATAAAATTGTACACATGGGTATCAACGATAGCATGCATGGGCCCTAAGAAATTAAATGCCAGCTGAAATATACATTTGCCCAGCACCTTGTAAGATCAGAGTACAGTAATTAGTCTTAAAATAGCTATTGGACAAAGGTTGCAGGGCAATGATCACTACACATTACAGTTTCAGCATCTATGGTAAGATCTGAATGCTTCTCTTCCTTTTAAAGGCTGAATGAGTTTACCTTGGCAAGATGAAGCTTCTGGGTTAATCCTAGGGAACTGATCAGCAAAGACACTGAACCTGAGAGGAGTATTCAATGTTTCAAGCAAAGTAGGCCTGTCTATTTTACATTTTCTAGTAAATATCTGACAGAGAGAGGCAATGGAGCAGCTGGGACATCGTTGGACATCTCACCATTGCTAACAATTGTTGTCATCATGTGTCCAGCATTATTCTGGAGCCTCACCTGTATGGATGGGCGTAAGCCACCCACAACCTTCTAAGGTAGGTACCTTTAAATGTGCCCATTTTGCAAACAGAAGACACCAAAACAGAGGCACTCAGCCAGCGAGGGGTAGTCTCAGGATTTGAACTTACAAAGTGTGCCTCCAGAATCTGGACTGTTTCTCACCACATTAGCTGTTTCCTTGAGCAATGAAGGTTTCCTTGGTTGAAGAAACTTTTCACCGACTCCCTCCCTCCACACTGGACATTCTCCACTTGAGGAAGGAGAGCGGGTCTCACAGGCTGGTATTGACTCCGTCTTGAAGGGAAATTGTCATGCTCTTCTTTCAAACTTTCCGACCTGAAATTGCAGGGTGAACACCCTTGTACATTCACAACCGCTCATGTGTGTGAATTAGGATTCTCTTAATGGTACACAGCTAAAATAAAATTATATTGACTGACGAGGCCAAGGTAAGACTAGCAACTGCTTTGGGTTTCCCTTATTTTCAAATTTTAGGTATTCCTTGAAACAACCTTTTTTTGTGAAGTGGTGATGTCATAAAATGAACTTACGAAGTACATGAAGGGTAATGGTCACATCCGTCAGACCTGTTCCTCCTGTTTCACCAGACTCTGCAGCTGGTTTAGAGCAAATATCAGAAAAGCATTTAGAAGCAAGGAGTAGAAACTCAGTGGTTTAGACAAAGAAGGGTTTGTGGCTCTTGCAGAAGGAGAAGCCAGGAGGTAGATGGTGCCGGTGGTGGTCTGGCTTCCCCACATGTCGGCCAACATCTCTGACATTCTCTTGGCCTTTCCCCACAGACCCAAGCAGGCTGATGTCACTGAAGCCAACACCATCACCCTCCAGACAGAAAAGGGAGTAAGGAAGGTACGCACCTCCTTTGCCCCTTCCATCAGGAAAGCAAAATGTTCACAGAAAACTCCTACAGGCGTCTGTTGACATCTCACTTACTTCAAAACTGTCACCTGGTCACTTCCAAGGGAGGGTGGCCGAGAAAGTCCTTAGCTTCCCTGGGCTTTAGAAGCAAAGTGGAAGAGAGAAATGAGGTTAGAAATGGATGCTGAGTCAACCAGTCTACTGTGTCTGCTACAAAGGAAAACAAAGACTTTCTGGGTCACCTTGAGTACATGTCCTTTAGGGAACCAAGCAATATTGGCTTTGAGGGATTTAAGAAACAGGACACCTGTGTACCCATTTAAGAACATTTGGTTAATTGCTTATTTTGCATGTAACACTGTACTGGGTTCTGGGAAGTCTTGGAGGTCTCCCCCACCTGAAGAAAGAGATGAGCTCACTAACCAATTTTTCATCGTGCTAAGGAATCACGGAAAATTCTCAATCTCCATTTCTGTGTTACAAAAGGATTGGCTCTCTAAGGACACATGAAACCTTAAAGCTCTCTGATTTTGTATAAATAATCATTTATTAAGATGTTCTCTGTCCCTGCTGCAATGTCACTGTGAGGGTTTGCTGTCAGCAACATGTAATGACCCACATTTCCCCAGCAGCTTAAGTCATCATTACATTAATTTGATGTGATAGAGCAACCAGAATGTGGCATGGGGATTGTATTTTAATGGGAAACAGTGCTACAACCTTCAGAAGCAAGGACAGATGGCAAAAGCTTGGAAAAGACCCGGAAAAGTCAACATTAATAGGAAATAAGAATTTAGAACTTAGGGGAGCTTGGGTGGCTCAGTCAGTTAAGCATGTCTTCAGCTCAGGTCATGATCCCAGGGTCCTCGGTCAAGCCCCGTGGCAGGCTCCCCACTCCGAGGGCAGTCTGCTTCTCCCCCTCTACCCTCCCCTACCCACTCCTGCTCTCTCTCTCTCTCTCTCAAATAAATAGATAAAATAAAAAGAATTTAGAACTTGGGGCTAGCATTAATGAACAATTTATAAACACTTTTCATCCTTCCAAGATTCTAACACTGTTTAGACTCCTTTTCAGGAGCAAGTGGCCTGCCTGTTTCTGAAGGTGGCTGTTCTTCATTTAACTTCAGGGGCATACCCTGAGTGACCTGGTAGACACAGTCCTTCATACATTTAATAAATCTTTAATGAGCACCATTTATGTTCCAAGCACTGTAGTGGGTCCTTGGTCTCTTATCTTGGGATGCTTATGTCTACTGGAAGAGAAGGCTACCTTGACTAAACACTGAAATTCATTGGAACAAGTTGCCCTATAGAACGGTGAACCAGGTGCAGAGAAAGTACTTCGAGATCCAGGTCAATCCTGCCTATTGCAGGTATGGGACACAGAGGGCGTTGAGTGGTAGAGGAATGTGAAGAATCTTCACAAGCAGAGGAAAAGTAACTTTGAGTAGTAGGACAAGTGCAAAGGCATGGAAATATGTTTGGAAAATATCTTCTAGAATACAGGGCATATAGGGGAGAAGGCTGGGTGAAGGACTCAAGGGAGTCCAGCTCATTTTGAAAGTGTTTTGGGTTGCCTTACATACAGAAGCATAGGCTAGCCAATTAAGGCAAAAACTGTGCTGGCTGTTGGTTTTCCTCGGTTTTTCTTTGCAACCAACTTTCATTTCTAACATCTGTGTCCTTTATTACAGGGGCCAAAAGCCTGAGAACTAGTCATCTCATGCTCCTCTCTGTCCAGGGCTCTGGACACCACTAGTCAGCCAGTGAGACACACTTGCTTAAGATTTGGAGATGGAAGGGCCTGGGAAGCACGCTGTGTTGGTCTGCTTCTGGCAGCGGCTTATGAGTGCTTGGGTTTGGGCCGAAACAAGGATTTAACAAAATCCTCAAGGCACCCTGCAGCTACCCCCTTCACTGCTATAGGAAGCCGTGATCATCAGTGGAGGTTTTCTGCAGTTTCCTGACCCGGCTGGAAACAACTTTTTAACTGTAGGACCACAGCCGCAGTGGTGAACCCAAAAGTTAGCAGCTTCTGACTTCCACTAAAACCCCATTTTCCTAACAGTGTTGGAGGCACCTAATCCCCTCTGTGAAATCTCTCTGCTTGCAATACGAAGAGCCATTTCTCTTTTCCTCACTGAACTTTCACTGCTACAGTATCAATATACTGCAGTTAGTGTTAACTGTCTCCATAGAAAATCTAGAGTTACATTTTAGAACTAGAAAGAAAGTTCATCACGGTTGCTAGATGGTAAGACTGTGATGTTAAAAAAAAAAAATCTATTGCACAAGTCACAAACCCGGATGTTATCCTTGATTCTCTGTCACCTCTCACACCCAACCAATCACCAAGCCCTGCTGATTAGACCTACTCGACCTTGCGCAAATGCATCAACCCCTGCTCCCACCCTAATCAGACCACCAACACATCTCCCCTACATTACTAACTTAACCCATCTGGGCTGCTACTGAGAAAATACCACAGACTGGGTGGTTGATAAACGACCCAAATGTTTCCTCACAGTTCTGGAGGCCAGGGGAGTTCTGGATCAAGGATCTGACAGATTGAGTGTCTGGTGAGAGCCTGCTTCATGGTTCAGAGGTAGATGCCTTTTCACAGTGTCCTGACATGGTAGAAGGGACTAGGGAGCTCTCTGGCCTCTTTTATAAGGGCACTAATCTTACTCATGAGGCCTCCACCCTCATGACGTAATCACTTCCCACAGGTCCCACCTCCAAACACCACCACACTGGGGGTTGGGTTTCAACGTATGAATTTGGCTAGGGGAGGCAGGGGAATGACACAAACATTCAGTCCATAGGAGCTACCCTAACATCCTAACAGGTCTTCTGGATGTCGTTTTACCTTCCTGCATTCTTTACTGCACAGCTGGAACGGTCTTCCTGAAACACGAACTCAACCCAAGCATTCTCCTGCCTCAAAGGCTCCTCATCGCTCTGGGGGTTAATTCCAAACTCTTCAACTGGTTTACAGAGTCCTTCACAACCTGCCCTCTGTCTCCCTCTCTAGTTTTACTCTCTCTACGCCACAGTCCTCTTTTGAGAGCTCTAGCCTGACTGTAATTCTGTCATAGTCTCAAAAATAGCCCTTTGCATAAAGTTATCTCTCAGAGCCTTAGCCTTCTCCTCAGCCCCTCCCCCTCCTCAGCTCCTAACTGAGCTCCAGGCTGAGGATTGGACCTCACCGCCTCTGATTTAGCAACCTGGGCTCTCCTAATCCCCCTGGCGCCCCTGCCCCACCACAGCCCCTTCTATACTTCATTGTTACTGCTTGTTGAATTGTTGTTCCCCATCGACCAACTGTAAGCTCCATGAGGCTGGGAATGTGTAGATCATCGGACTTCTAGTGCTGACACATGGATAGTGCCCATTAAATATTTGTTGAAAAGAAACCCATACTCTAGGCCCTCTTCAGATGTTAGATTGAGGGGTGAGGGGTGGGCAGGAGAAGGGAGGTCAGGTCAAAGACAACCAGGCTCTACTGATGGGTTACTGTCCTACACGAACCCCCACAGGGGACCACAGGGAAGCTCATTCCCATACCAGCAAACCCCAGGATGAGGTGAAGCAATTGTCTTAGGCATAAAATTTGGGGAGGAACCAGAAAGTTCAGTAATCAAGACAAAGAACACTTTAATGAATATTAAAGGGCCATATTAGAGGCAAAAAGAAAAAAAATCGGGAAAAAATACTGACCCTGTTTATATTGAAAATTTGTAAATTTTACATATTTTGTTCTTCAAGGAGTTTTTAACATAATTTTAATTTTTTAATCATTTTGTATTAAGATATTTCGTTTACTTGATTACTGAGTGTGTTGGCATGCTCTGAATGTTTGCACTTCAGTCAAGTTCATCACTCACCTAACTATAGTCCCAGCTCATCATCTGTAGACTATTTTACCAAACTCTGATGCGAGGACTTGCTGTTTCCTCGTTCAGTATTATGTGCAATGTGTTTTTAAAAAAATACACCCTCTATAAATTAAGGGCTTTCCTTTCACTCCTGGCTTACTAAAAATATTTATTAGGAATGGTCACTGAATTTGAAAGCAAGTGCTTTTTCAGCATCCCTTGAGATGATCATGTAGTGTTTCTCCTCTAATGTAAGAATGTAGTGAATTACATGGATAACAGTAAGAAAAGTTGTTCTCATTTTTTTGTTATCATAAACAAACAATAAGTACATCTATGAGTCAATTTTTTTCAGTCATTTGAATTTCAGCAATTAGGCCAAACCCCCGGCATTCTCATAAATGGAATTAATGTGTTGCCATTTTATTTGAAGCTTTGCCATTTTGAGCTTTTCCCAAATAAACCAGACTTTCCAAACATGTCAGTATCGATAGCAGCAGTCTTTGCTCCCCAGCGGTCTGGGGGGAATTTGACACATTTTCACTTCCTGTTTCCTCTCTCAGCATTTTCTGGCTCAGGTCGTGCGTGAGTGAGGGTCAGGCAGGAGTAACAGTGCAGGAACTGTTAAACCTGATGGGAACTTTCAGTACCTTTGCTAGGAAATAAAAGAAAATCCGCCACTCAACCGTACTTCAAGTAAAAATTTAGAAAGAGAAAAAAGAAATTTAAAAAAAGAAGAAAAGAGAGAATCCCCACATATGGCAGGATTCTGTCAGGGGAATTTGCTACTTTAGAACCTCCCAACATGTGTGAGTGTTGCAGAAAAAGAAAGTTGGAGCTTAGGTAGGAGAAAAGGTAGCCAACTCTTTCATGTCTTCTCTTCATATCTTGGCTGGGAGTATGGAGTAGAGATAATTTCATGACTGACTCACCAAGGGGCAGGCAAGTCAGCCTCTTCTCTCCTTTCTGGGGGCATCTGTGGACTGTGGCTTAATTAGATAAGTCGATGTGAACTCCCACATGGGAATGGGACAGTGGCACATGCAGATGCCCGGGAAGTGAGCAAGGCTGCCCAGGAGGCATGTGGACAGTGGCCAAGGATCCCAGTGTAAGCTGCTTGAGAGCAGGAGCGTCATCATCTGTCCGCAGGACTGAACCTTTGTATAAAGGTATAAACCTTTGACCACAGGGCCAAGCTTTGTATAAAGCCTGACACACAGCAGTGCCCGGTAAATACCTTACCATGAATAAAGGAATGAACCACCAAGTCCTGCTCGACCCCACCCATGAAGGACCGACCCAAGGCGGGGAATATGAGAAATGATGAGAAAATCCGGGGACATGGTACCATGACTGCCAAAGGAAGAATGTGTTAGGTGGAGAGAACAGACTACATTGTGTCAAATTATGTGGAGCAGTGGAAGTTAGAGCAGGTACAAAACAGTCAGCTTGATGTAGAAAAGAAAAACATCACAGCAATGACTCAAGATAAGGGTTTTGATGTTATTGTTGTTGTCTGTCTGGTGCATGGTAGGAAGTTCAGAGGGGCAGTGCCTCAACAGTGGCCCAGTGCTTTTCTTTCTCTCTGCTCTTGGCAGCATGCTGGATTTCCTTCTCCTGTCACAAGATGACTGCTGCACCCCCAGGGATT
This sequence comes from Taxidea taxus jeffersonii, assembly GCA_003697995.1. Classification (NCBI taxonomy): domain Eukaryota; kingdom Metazoa; phylum Chordata; class Mammalia; order Carnivora; family Mustelidae; genus Taxidea; species Taxidea taxus. The sequence continues at coordinate 8,559 of ML099167.1, forward strand.
GCATCCATACCCACAACAGAAGGAGGGAGGATGGGCAAAAGAGTAAAGCAAGCCAGCTGAGTCTGTCCTTTTTTTCTCAGGGACACTAAAGTTTTCCCAGAACAAGCTTTTACTTACCTCTCTTTTCTCTCTAGGTCATGTGGTCACTTTTAGATCAATTCTGGACCCAAAGTCTTAAGATTCCATCACTGACTTAGTCAATCACATTCATTCTCTGTAGCTGAAGAATGGCCTCCCCCTGAAATCAAGGGGTCTCCAAAGGTGGCTGAAAAGAATGGAAATCTGTTGGAGGAACGGAGGGAGAATGCACGTTGGGTAGACCACCGATGATGTCTGATACAGAAGTTACATTTCTAAAAGAGCCAGTGGGATCAGCAGTGTAATTTGTGGGGCCTGGTACAAAATGGGAATCTAGAATCCCTGTTCAAAAAATACATTAAGAATTTTAAGACAACAACGGTTGAGCACTAAACCAAGTGCAGGGACCTTCTGAGTGAGGGTCCCCCTGCCTGCCACTGTCTTCCTCCTGTGCCAGGGAAGTCAGCCCCAGGCCCAAAGCTGTCCATTAAGCTGGGAGCTCACTGGTCAATTCAGGTGAAGCGGGGAGGGGGAGGAGAGATGAGTGCAGTAGGTTGAGGAGTGAATGGGGGGGGGGGGTATGAGCAAGTGGCAAAGGCACCAGCACTCACTGGAGAAAATAGACACAGTGTGGTAGGAGAAGGCTGGCTAACTAGGGAAAGAGAGAAGAGAGGGGGCGAGCTGCTGCTCAGGCATTTTCTGTCTCTCTTCCGGGCCAGCTTGCTTTGGAGCCTGGGGTGGGGGGTGCTTTCATGTAGGGCAGGTGGGGGAGGGGCTGGGGCTGACAGCTGCCCTCACCCCTCACCAAGCACATGCCATCAAACCAGGGGATCATGGAAACAGAGCCCTGGGTCGGAAAAGTCAGAAAAGCTAGGTTGGAATCCCAGTTCGGACTAGCAAGACTCTGAGTCTCCATCCCTTAGTTAGCTCACCTGTCAACAGAGGGTCACGCTGGTTATGTAGGGGTGACTTGCTACAAAGGGAAGGTGCGGTTATTGCCCTTTGAGCAGACACCCTCCACACAAAAGCTAGGCATCCCTCTCCTGCCTATCCCTCCACCACTGTGGACCCCAGCCCCTCGATACAAATTTTTAGAGGTGGTCGGTGTCAATTTTAATAGATTTCATAATTATGCAATGATACTGTCAATACAAGTAGTGGGTTGGATGGTGCAGGGAAGGAAGGGAAAGGAAGAGGTACGTAGGCTTGTTTACGTAAACCCAGCCTGTTCATCCCCACTCCCACCTCTGCCATTCATTAGAGACCAGCTCAGGGCTATGCCACCTGGTGATGTAAACAGTGTCTCAATGACGTCACCCCCATCAGTGCCAGGAGACATAAATTTCATTTCCCAGAAGATGCTGCAGACAGTAGCTTCTGGGCAAACACTGACTCTAGCAATAAATATTGGCAGAGGACAGAGACCTTTAATGGAAAAGCTTTGTGAACCTAGAGCAGCTAGGCTGTAAATCCCAAAACAGAGAGGGATTTAATATCTTGGATCAGAAGACAGATTCATCAGAGAAAATAAATAATTCTATAGCCCATTTGAGGCAATCAACTATTGAAATTTAAGTATTAAAATAAAAACCACATCTGAGGTAAGAAACCATGGAAATGAGACAGAAGCCCCCCAACTAGAAAGAAAACGGCCTAGCCAGGGCTCGCTGTTGAGTGGCGGGGTGGAGGGATGAGCAAGCAGAGCCAATCAGGAGATGGTGGGCAGAGCCTCCACTGGATCTGGGGTAGGAAGAGGGGGAGGACCCACAGAGCCCCACCGGATGGGACTTACCTGATGGCAAACACAAATTGTGCAGGGAGGCCAGCAAGAATTTACCTGGAAAACAGAAAAGGACACATGACAAGCTAACCTAAAGGTCAGAAAGTGGCCCCCAAATATCACTTGTCAACAGAATGTGCTGGGAACTGGGGTGCTATGACATTATGAGTAATGTAATGTGAATTTCCCTTCATTTGTATTCCTCTGCAGGGAGTTCACTTCAAACACTGCCTGGTTGCAGGAAGAAACCCGAGGCTTGTCTTCATCTTGCCCGATGTCTGGGCATCCAGCGCTTTGGAACACATTGGTTCTTCTCAAAAGGTGATGCCGACACCCAGGGACAAAATCCCGCTATACTTGACCTAGGACGTGGCATACCACGCCATGACTGGTCAAGGCCACAAGCAGACCAGGAGTGGGAAGGTGCGTGCAGGCGAGGGTGCTCCCACACCTCCCCCCACCAGTTCTTTGGAATGTTTGCACCTGGTCGGGTAAACAGGTCAGGTCTCTTCTTGTCTCCTATGATGGAGAAACGGAAATCCAGAGAGGTTAGGTGACTTGCTCAGGATCACCTAATCTGGGTCTTCTCGGGGGAAAAATCAGGAGCTTTTCTCACTGTGCTACAAAGCGGTGTCAAATTCCAGCTCAGCTTGAGAAACCTCCCCGGCAATTCTGCCTCCATGATGAGAGACTCAAGTGTGCACAGGCGGACCTGGCGGTTCCCTGGGGCTCCCCAACAGGCCCTGCCACTAGATCCTATTCTAGAATTGACCCCCATGAGGGAGCAGCCTCTGGACAGAAGGAGCATCCTCAGAGGCCCAGAGTCCATTTTTTCTAGAGCTGGCACTACTATGAGCAGTCACAGGGGAGGGAAGGCGCTCAGCTGATGGCGTGTGCCCCGTGGGGTGTCTGCCCTGACTGTAGATCAGGACATAGTCCAGGAAAGCTGGCTCTGAAACTCGTCCTTACAGAGAGCACCAGGGGAGTCAGTGATCAGGCGGGCTTGAGAACCGGGATGGACATACCCTGAGGACAAGAGCCAGGTCTTATTCACCTTTATACTCCTCCTGCCCAGCACATCGTGTGACATTTACTACCCTCAAAAGTGGTTTATGGAATAAATGGACAAATAAACTGAGTCTCGGCTCTGTTGCACAGACGGCACATGACAGTAAGTGAATTCTCAAAGTTCTCTGCACTCTAGCTTCCTCGGGGAGGTGAGTTACACCTTATGAGTTTGTGAGAAATAAATGAGCCAACGCACAGGAAAGAGCCTGATCAATTAAAATGCCCCCCCAAATGTAAAGCTTCCAGAGGAAGCATTGCTAACATTAGAAATTACTTCCTTTTTTAAATTTTTTAAATTATTTTGAAATATTTTATTTACTCATCTGAGAGAGAGAGGACACGCAGAGGGAGGAGCAGAGAGAGAAGGAGACTCCCCACTGCCTGGGAGCCTGACATGGGGCTATATCCCAGGACCTGGAGATCATGACCTGAGCCAAAGGCAGATGTTTAACCATCTGAGCCACCCAGGTATCCCAGAAATTGCTTTCTTGACCACTGTTATCTTTCTTTGTTACCAAGTCTCTCTCTTGGTGTCCCCCTAGTTATGGTCTCCCACCCTGACCTCAATGCACTGGTGATGGGTCGGGGTGCAGAAAGATAAATCAGGCTCAAGTCACGGAGAGTCTGATCACACATCTAATTCTCACTGAGAATCGGCAGTCCCATGAGTGTATCTGTAATTAATACGGCAGCCTGGAGACTGCCCACCCCTCACACTGGTATTCCGAACAGTGGCCAGGTTAGATAGATCCATGGTGGGGGGTGGGGTGGACGGGGTGCAGAGGGGGTGAGGAGGGTGGAGTGTGTGGGCAAATGGAGTGGGTGATCCAACTCTTGAACCACGCCCATCCCAATGGCTGTTAAGAGACTCCCACTGGAATCAGGAAGTGGGCCTTTTTTGCTATGCTAGACCAGGGGTCAGTAAACGACAACCCGTGGGCCACATCTGGCCTGCTACCTGTTTTTGTGCAGCCAACAAGTGAAGGATGGCTTTTACATTTTTAAATGGTGAGGGAAAAAAAATCAAAATAATATATATATATTTAAAGATTTTATTTATTTATTTGACAGAGATCACAAGTAGGTAGAGAGATAGGCAAAGAGAGAGAGAGGAGGAAGCAGTCTCCCCTCAAAGCAGAGAGCCCGACACAGGGCTTGATCCCAGGTCCCCGGGATCATGACCTGAGCCGAAAGCAGAGGCTTTAACCCACTGAGCCACCCAGGAGCCCCTCAAAATAATATTTCATGACATAAGACAATTACATGAAACTCAAGTGTCAACACCCCTACAATAAAGTTTTATCAGAACATCACCTCACTCCTTTGTGTACATAATTCTCTGTAGCCGCTTTCACAGTTGAAATAGATCTGCAGTGGAGACCCTGGGCGGGTCCCCTGTCTAGGCCTTTAGTTCAACAAACTTTCAATGAAAACAGACTCTTGCCAAGCTCGGGGCTCGTCTCTGAGGGTACACAGATAAATAACAGTACAGCTCTGTTCTTGTGAAGCCCAAGATCTAGGAGAAGAGCACACAGGTGAAATGCCTGTTTCTCTGTGTTCCCAGAGATGCCAGATCTATTCTGGGACCCTGTGTTTGCAGAGAGATTCCAGTTTGAAGTCATGTGGCTGCTACCAGGGGTCCTAGCCATTCATGATTTCAGTGAGGGCACAGTTTTGCAGGAGAGGGAGCTGGTCCCTTGAGGCATACCCAAGGGTCCCTATGAGTGCTTTGGGGTAGGGGCTGGTTCTCACACCCAGGTGCTAGCCTGCATCAGCCTGTTCTGACTGGCTCTTTGAAAATAGGTGTGGGGAGATCCAGTCACGATAGTCCGAAGTCCCTGGTGCCAACTCTCCAACAGTCCATGGGTCACCCACCCTCCGTGGATGGCTGTGTCCCCTGTTCCTTTAGTGGATTGTTTTATTGTTTCACTATTAAGATTTTATTGTGGGTCCTGCCTGCAATCTGGTCTCTCCCTCTTACCGCTCTCCCTGCCGCACACAGATGTAAAGTGTCTCTTTCCCCAGGTAAACTCGCCAAGTCTCTCTTGATGCCACCTTTGGCCAGAGGTTCTTTACAGGGGGCAGAGCCAGAGCCAGCTATAGTCAGCACCAAGCACTGAGCAGTAACAAAGTAGTGAATAATAAAATAGTGTTCAAGACGCCAGCAGCCTCAGTGTCGACCAGTCTGGCACAGAACTAGTGCAGCCCTCAGCCAAGTGTGAGGGAGAAAGTCTACCCTTGAAAGTTAGACAAGCTGAGGGGCTCTGCTCCTTGTGAAGCTCAGCGCACACACAGGTGCTTGTCCAGTGGGATCTATGAGCTGAGCCCAAAGGTAATGGGTAAGGCTAACTTGAGTATTGAAAGTGAGCCTTAAGGGTAACCGAGGAAGTAAAAGAGGCTCTTCTGGGGCGCCTGGGTGGCTCAGTGGTTAAGGTCTGTCTTTTACTCAGGTCATAATCCCAGGGTCCTGGGATGGAGCCCTGTGTCGGGCTCCCTGCTCAGTGGGGAGTCTGCTTCCCCCTCACCCACTCCCTCTGCATGTGTTCCCTGTCTCGCTGTCTCTCTCTCTCTCTGTCAAATAAATAAATATAATCTTTTAAAGGGAAAGGCCCCACAGGCACTGACTGGCAAGGAGACAGAAGAAGAAGGGACCCCACTAGGGAAATGAACTCCAGTCGGGGGCAACACGGAGGGTGAAGAGGCCATGCAGGCTTCATCCAAGAAGCAAGATTTGCTATGGCAAAGGGGTACTTCTGCTTGTATGGGAGGAGGGCACTCAGAATGAAAGTTGTAATCTTAGGGGGAGACTTGAAATGGGCTACAGGATTTTAAAACAGGTGGGAGATGGCAAAGGGGTGAGGAGCTGCAGTACTCTGGGCTGTGGAATTCGCTCTTCTGCATCTGCTTTCTGGGCCTGTTTTGTCCGGCTGAGCTGCAGGGGACCGTGATGAGTGGCCACACAGTGAGGGAGTCCCCGTCTGTGAGGTCCAAGGCTGGCTGGTATGCTGAGACAGAGCATTCCCACTAGGACGGACTGCTTGTGGTGGGAGCACTCTGAGGAAGCCCCAAGAGATCGTGGCCTTCACTGTCACTGTCACTTACTTTGTAGAAAAGTGTGTATGAACCAAATGTGTCTAATTCCAACGAAATACAAGTGCACCAATGGAAATTACGTTTGTAATTGACATTTGTGTAGTATCTTATAATTTTCAAGCTATTTTCAAAAGCGTGGTCTTCTCTTATTCTCTAGAACTGTCATGGGAGATGGCTATTATGACCAGTTTTCTGGTCTTTACAGATAAGGATGGGGAGACAGAGCCCGAGCCTGGTACCTTCCACAGCAGTCAGCCAGTCCAGAGGTGGGGAAGCTCTGTACAGCATCATCGGCAAGCTGTCCTTCCCTTCCACTCTGCCCTCCTCGCCTCTTGGACTTGTCCTCAGGCTCTTTTCCTGGGTCAGAAGACAGCTGCCACATCCTCACACCATGAAACCCTGAAGCAAAAAGAGATCGTGTCTTCCTTGAGTTCATTTTTTAAGACTGAGGGAGTCTCTGCTAGAAGCCCTTCCCTGCAGACTTTTCCACCTGCCACATTAGCAAGAACAGGCACCGTGTCCATTCCTAGTGGAGTCGCTGGAAGGAGGAAGGCACTACCAGCCTGGGCTCAGATGCATCGCGCTGACCGGCTTCACTCTAAATTCATGACTGCTAACTTTAAGAAGGCTCTTACTGCTGCCTGGCAACACGCGACTTTATTTATTCCTGCCCCAGTGCTTCTCGGATGCAAGTGTGCATCAGAGTCCCCCCGGGGCTTGTCAGAGCACAGACTGCCTGACATGGCGCCAGAGTTCCTGACCCAGGAGGGCTGGGGGGGGTGGTGAGAAGGTGCATCTCTGACGAGCTCCGAGTGACCCTGGTGATGCTGTGTTTCCTGCCAGGGATCACACTCTGGGACCCCCTGCTCCAGATCAGGGACCAGCTTACTGCCCTATACAGCACCCCTGGGCTCTTCTTTCTCCTCAGACATCGTGCACGTTGCTCCACCTGCTCCTCTGTCTCAGCTGACACCCTGCCGACTACTTCAGTGAGAACAGAAGATGACCAGCTGCCACCATCACAACCAGCATTATACCTTTTGGCTTCCCTTCTGCTGCTATGGATGAACTGCCCTGCTCTGATTTTAGGCCGACTCTACATCTGTGCCTTGGGTCCAGATCTCCTCTCACGTTGCCAGGGACATCACTCCCAAACACGTGCCCCTCGTCAGCTAACTTCCTCTGATATTTTCTTTTCTTTCAAAAAGATTTTATTTATTTATTTGACACAGAGAGAGAGAGAGATCACAAGCGGGGGGCAGGGAGGGCGGTGGCAGGCAGAGGGAGAGGGAGAAGCAGACTCCCCATGGAGCAGGGAGCCCAATGCGGGACTGGATCCCAGGACCCTAAGATTATGACCCAAGCTGAAGGCAGACACTTAACCCACTGAGCCACCCAGGCAGCCTCTGATATTTTCCATCCTAAAGCAAAACAAATTCACAAAAACTCCCTTGACCCCAATCCCTCCTCAGCCGTGAACTCAATTCTATTTCCCTTTACAGCAGAGCTCTTGGCATCTCTCTACCTGCCCCCCTCACTTCCTTCTTTCCTTCTCTCTCAAACCCCATCCAACCCAACTCTGGTTGCCACCTCTCCACTGAAGCTGCTCCTGTCTAGGTCAGCCATGACTTCCTGGTTCCTGATTCCGGGAGTCGAGTCTGTGTCCACGTTACTTTAGCAGCAGCTGACACAGCTTGTCACTCCGCCCTCGGAGCCCCCTCCCTTGGCTTCCAGCCACTGAGCTCTCTTGGATCCTCTCCCTCCTCCCTGGCTGTTCCCTCTCAGTGTCTTCTGCAGAGTGCTCTTCCTTTCCTGACCTCCACTGGCTGGAGAGTCCTAGAGCTCAGGCCTGTATGCACACTCTCGCGTGCGGAGTATCAGCTGGTGTCGGGGTAGGAAATGCCACCTCCACGCTGTGACTCCCAAATTTCTATCTCCAGCCTGGATCTCTCCACTGAATCCCAGACACAAGCATCCGTGGCACACAGCTCCAGATATATAACGGGTACATCAAATTAACATCTCCCAAACTGGGCTGTTCCTTCTTCCCCAGCATGACAGCATGCACGTGCACTCGGCTTTTCTTCCTACTCACAGCAAATGGAGATTTTGCTCCCCAGTTCCTCACGCCAAAAGCTTGGAATCGTCCTTGCTGCTGCTCTCTGCTCTCACACACCGCCAGCAAACTGTCAGCAAATACCAGCGGGTCTCCTTCAAAATGTATCCGGGATCTGACCCCTGATGGCAGCCTCTGCTGTCATGGACTCTGGTTCCAAGGCCATTCTCATTTCCTACCTCCACTGTTACAAAAGCATCCTAACTAGTCTCCTCACTTCCTCCCTTGCCTCCCACCACCCGCCCCCCCCCCCCC
>ML099167.1:21948-39326 GCA_003697995.1 Taxidea taxus jeffersonii
AAAAAAAAAAAAAAAAAAGAACATCAGCCAGACTAGAATCGTTTCGGTAACAGTGTCTAGTCATAGTATAACTACCTGTACCTTGACAAGGAAACTGATTATTGTATGAAGAGGCCTCATTCTCTTATTGGCATTAATGTAACTTTCTTCTTTCATATGAGCCCAAACTCCTCATCCTGAGACAATGGTAGGTTTTGTTGTTGTTGTTGTTAAAAACAGAAAAAATGAGCATATAGAATATAAAAGAGAAAAATACAGCATCCTGTGCAAATAGCAAGAATTTCCACAAGGAGGGTGCCTGGGTGGCTCAGTGGGTTAAGCCTCTGCTTTCAGCTCAGGTCATGATCTCAGGGTCCTGGGATCCAGTCCCGCATCAGGCTCTCTGCTCGGCAGGGAGCCTGCTTCCTCCTCTCTCTCTGCCTGCCTCTCTGCCTACCTGTGATCTCTGTCAAATAAATAAATAAAATCTTAAAAAAAAAAAAGAATTTCCACAAGGAGCTGTCTTGTTTGGAGACTTGCCACTGTGGCATTTAGTACATGCCTGCCCTACTAAGTAGACCTGACGTGACCTCCCCAGGTAATTTTCTCTTCTATGAAGGACCACTGGAACAATCCAACAGGTCATGAGATTGGCAAAAGGAGATGGAAGGACCCAACTGGAAATGAGACAGGGTGGCAGGCTGAACCTGGCTTCATCCAACCCTCCATTGAGTAGGATTAAATTGATCTAATTGGGTAAAAAGATAAGGCAAGAGGCTTGGAAACTGGGATGGGTTAGGAAGACTTTCATTATCTTGCTAATGGCAATGCATAGATGTAGCTGGTTTAGAGCAAGTCACCTGATAATAAGGCGAATTCCAAACTCACTGGGAGAAATGGGTTTTGCTGAATGGATCCTTACTCTCTACATGGTGAAGAGGAAGAAAACCTCAAGGCAGGAAACTGAGAGGCAGTTGGGAACACTCAGTTTTGAGTGGGCATCAAAGCATGTGACAGAGATAAGCAATACCTGAATTCAAAGCAGCAGCTTCATCCTGTCTGGAACTAGGCCAAATGCCATGCCAATGGCCTGGGGCCACCCACTGGTAGGAGGGAAGGGAGGAAATTTAAAGTAATGGGTCCTCCTGATAGTTAAATAGTTACAGTTTCCCCTGTGCTTGAGTCGGCTATTTCAACATTTTTAAATAGATGTAGAACCAACCACATGGTAAAAATGCTTAGTAAATGGCAAAAGTCTACCGAACAGAACAAAACATGTACACAATTTTGTTACCTAGTTGCTATTTTCCAACTCATCATTTCTGTATTAGAAAGCTCTGCAATTCCTGTGCTACCCATGTGCCACCACCCCATGGCAGGTAAGTCATTATATCTACCGTGCCTGAACATCTCTGCTCCTCTTGTGACAGTTTCAAGTTTTACGTGTCCATGAGCAATTAATGCTCAGAACTTAGCTCAAGAGCAGAGCTTGTCAAACTACTGCACCTTCAAATCAGCTGGGCAATCTTGTTAAGAGATTCTGATCATGGAGTCTGGGCTATGGCTTGAGAGTCTATGTTTTCCAACAAGCTCCCAGGTGCTGCCAGTGCTGGCCCAGGGATGGACCACGCTTGGCTCAGCAGGGCTTTCTACACAGTCTGCAACCTGAGTTCTCTTTTCTTTTCTTTTTAAGATTATTTATTTATTTTTTTATTAGAGAGAGCTCACGAGCATAGGGGAGGATCAGAGGAAGAGGGAGAAGCAGACTCCCTGCTGAGCAGGGAGCCTGACTCCAGGCTTGATCCCAGGACCCCTGGATCATGATCTGAGCTAAAGGCAGACACTCAACCGACTGAACCACCCAGGTACCCTGAGTTCTGTCTCCAATGATAGGATTTCTGAAGGGGTGGATTCAATGTGTAACTGGGTAGATCAGTTGTCTGGACCAGTGGTTCTCAGAGTGTGCTCCAGGGACTAGCGACACGGCCAGCACGTGGGAACACGTTAGAGATGCTAATTCTTGGGCCCCAGAATTTTTGGTTTTCTGGTTTCTAAACCAGAAACTCAGGGCGCGGGAGCCGGTAATCTGTGTTTTGATAAGCCCTCCATGTGACTTTGATGAGCACTACTGTTTGGGGAATATGGCTCCAGCACATTAAAATCACCTGGTGCGGGACTCCTGGGTGGCTCAGTCGGTTAAGCATCTGCCTTTGGCTCAGGTCATGATCCCAGGGTCCTGGGATGGAGTCCCACATCGGGCTCTCTGCTCAGGGGACATGCTTATGTTTGCTCTCTCTGACAAATCAATACAATCTTTTTTTTTAAAAGATTTTATTTATTTATTTGACAGACATAGATCACAAGTAGGCAGAGAGGCAGGCAGAGAGAGAGGAGGAAGCAGGCTCTCCGCGGAGCAGAGAGCCCGATGCAGGGCTCGATCCCAGGACCCTAGAATCATGACCCGAGCTGAAGGGAGAGGCTTTAACCCACTGAGCCACCCAGGAGCCCCGACAAATCAATACAATCTTAAAAATAAAATAAAATCACCTAGAAACTGATTTTTTAAAATATTTTATTTATTTATTTGACAGAGAGAGAGAGAGAGATCACAAGCAGGCGGAGAGAGGGGGAAGCAGGTTCTCTGCTGAGCAGAGAGCCTGGTACGGGGCTCATTCCTAGGACCTTGAGATTATGACCTGAGCAGAAGGCAGAGGCTTAACCCACTGAGCCACGCAGGCGCCCCTAGAAAGTGATTTTGAAAAAAAAATCAAGACCTGGGTCTCCTCCCAGAGAATCTAACTTTTTCATTCTGAGGTAGGACCCAGGCATCTGGATATTCTAAAGACACCTGCAGAGATGCTCACATGCAGTCAGCATTGAGAAGAGCTGGCCTAGAGCAGAAAGCAAACCCTGTTACAGTGTGCGGTAAAGCACCTGAGCGAACCACCATAAGCTGGTCGCAGGGTTAGATGTCCATGTGAACGGTGTGCACTCTGGCTCTCCAGGGTGTCTGAGTCAGAGTGGGGAATGATGCAACACTCACCCTCATCCCTGGCTGTTCTGGCTCCTTGCGCTCATGATGTGCTCTGGCTGGAAGACCCTGGGGCTATCCTGTCACACAAGTTCAAAGTTTCACCTATCCTTAAAGGCCCATATCAATCCAGGTCTTCAGAAATCCCTTCCTAAACCCCCTTGCCAGATGAGATTTATCCTTCTGTAGATGTTCATGGCACTTTCTTTACAAATCTTATTTTCTTATGCTACCTACCTTTCTGGGCTCCTCCCCTCTGCTGAATTGCAAACTCTTGGACACCCACAACTGTGTAACCCTGAACTTCTGCCCCTCTGCCACCAGTGGAAGGGCTGCACTGTGAACCTAGTAGGCACACCATATATCTCTTCTTGAATCTGGGATTGGAACACCTGCAGTTAAGGCTTGCCTTTGCAATCAGGGCTTGTGACCCAGGTTGTTGGATATCTCCTAGCCTTACTTCTCTGTAAAATTAGGAGGTTGAACAAGAGGATCTTTAAGATGCCTTCCAAATTTCAGATTTGATGGTTCCATGTAGTCTACCGTTATTCCTAGAAAGCTGAGTTTGCTGGTACTGTCATTGGCCCCCGGACCAGAGATGGACACAAGCTCCTTGGTCCTCTTGGAGAGGTGGTCCACCATGGAGAGGTGAGGTCTGCTTCCTCTCCCTGTATTTCTGGGCCATGCGGTGACTTCACTGCAGCAGCAGTGACACTGTGGCAGTTCTGGGCACAGTAAATGGGTGTCTGAGGCAGGTGGGGGTGACGTAAGGGGAAAGAGGGTGAGGAAGAAATTCAGAATGTTGGGGCTCCAAAGGAAGGCCTTCACTAGGTCCTGTCCATCTTGGCTTTATGTACACTTGGGTTTGGACACTTGGGCTGTTATGTAAGATGTCCTGCCATCTTGCTGTAGAGACAACGTGGAGGGGCCTTCTGTCTATGTGTCCCTATAACCATCCCTGCCAAGGTAGCAGGTATGTGAATAAAATTGTCTTGGACCCTCTAGATCAGCCTCATCACTAGCTGATCACCACCCAGTGATCCCAGCTGATTCCACCTGGAGGACAATCATCCAACTGAGCCCCGCCTCATTCCTGTTCTACAAAATCACAATACATAATCAGATGGTTGCTGTTTAGGTTACCAAGCTTAGGGGCATTTGCTATGTAGCAGTAGGTGATCAGAACAGTGTGTACATAGCATTACTCTTGTATGTGAAATTCTATGTAGTTTAGCAAGCAAATATATCTGATAGATGTTGGAGAAAATATATACACATATACGCATACATACTTAACATGGGCTTGTTAAAGTGCATGACATTTGGCACTACTCCCACTGACTTTGATTTCCTAAGTCAACTAAATGGCCTGTGGATGCATTTCCAGAGCAAAATACACAGCCACAAACAAGGGCCTCCTTGAGAGCTATGCTGGAGGCCTGCGATGTAGCACCAAGGGCAATGTCGGGACTTGTTAAACGGATCTGGGAGGAGCCAGGGAATTTCACCCAGGGCTCGAGAAGGTGGAGCCCTTACAAAGAAGGCTTTGTCTGCTCCTGAACACAGTGTGGCCATCTCTTCCGGGAAATTTTTCAGTTTGGGGAGAGATCTGCCATTTGAAAAGGGGGATATGATTTTCTCCTCTCCCGAACTAATTTAAACCTCCTCCGATCCCAAGGGAGATTTTTAGTGCAGTATAATAAGGACACCTTCAGAATCACAGCCTCTTTTTCTGAACGTGTTTCTTATGTAAATGCCGCATCAGAGAAATTTCCCTCTGCTTGACACTTTAATTCTGCTTTTAAAACCTGCAAAACAGAAACACAGAGAAAGACACCTTGGAAATACTTTGGGTTTCATCTATTTTCCATTTTTACCTCCAGCTCCCACATTTTTTTTTTCCAAATCCTTGTTCTCTAAGTCAAGCATATTTTAAAATCATCCTCTGTTGAACTGGAAAAGAAAAAAAAAAGATGATTCCTGTACATTTAGGCTGCTCAAATCCACCAGAAATACAAGGCACTTCCTAGTTATCTAATAATCCTCGGAATACCCCAGTGAAGTCAGGTGGCCCAGAGCAGGGGAGTCAAGGGACATTAAAAGAGGAGCCCTTTGAGGCCTAGTTGCACCCCTCCCCCAGGCCACAGAGGTTCTGGAGGCAACACCTGGGTGAGGGAGGAAAAAGGCCTGGCCCCCTACCTCTCTTTCAAGATTTTCTTTTTTTCCCTGGCTCCCTCCCCCTTCCCCACCACGTGCCCCTAGGTAGGACTGACCTCCTAGTTAGTGTTTATGACCCATCCACAGCGCCCCATAGAGTGACTATCAGACTATCATATGCCACCTTATTGTACTGATCACTTCATATCTAGTCGTCTGCTTGGGGAGCAGAAGTAGGTGAGAGAAGAAGGATTATATCTCTTCTCCATATGCTCACACACAGCAAAATAACACAAATACACCTAAGGAATGAATGGGGTTGAATTCCAACTCAGCTCACTTGCAGCACTTTCTCAGGCAAGTTGTTTCCTCTTAGAGACCTGGGTTTTCTTGTCTCTGAGATGGGGTGAGTAGGAACCATCTCTCGGGCAGCTTGGAGGAATCACGGGCTAACACTGGTGACGTGCATGGCAGAACATGCTAGACATGCAGCAGGTTCTCAGCTAAGGTTCAAGTCACTCATCTTTCCCAGACCCACGTCCTAAAGTTGTGGCCACAGGTAGAACGAGGCTTGCCTATGTCCTACAGGGGCACCTGCAGGACTAGCTGCCCCTACAGTACTGACTCACATTCCTGGCTGTCACTTAGATCAATTTTCCCTTAAGAACCTGTCTTTGAACTTGAGGCTTGGATTCTACTTAAAAGTCAAATCTTTTTTTTTTTCCTCTAAGATCTTATGTTATTTATTTATTTGACAGAGAGAGAGGGAACACAAGCAGGGGGAGTGGGAGAGAGAGAAGCGGGCCTTCCGTGAACAGGGGGCCCAATGCAAGGCTCCATCTCAGCATCTTAGAATCATAACCTGAGCCAAAGGCAGATGCTTCATGACTGAGCCACCCAGGCAAATCTTGAGGAGGGAAGAGAAGGAAAGCACTTCAGGCTGTTATCAGTCACTGAAACTTCAGTGTGAACAAGTCTCCGATCCTTCTCATAGAACACATTATAATGGAGAAGTGAGGTAGAAAAGGCAGTGAGGCAGGGTTGGGGATGGGATAGAAAGAGAGGGTGAGGAGGAAACAAATTGTTGGAAGGCAAAAGAATCAGGAGGGGCTGCCTGGTACACAGGAAAACATTGCAAAGTTGGTGAGAGATCAGGGTTCAAATGTGAGCCTTTCCTGCTGCTGGCTGTGTGACTGGAGGCTAGTTACCTAACTTCCTTGAATTGCAGTTTTTTGATTTGTAAAATGGGGCTAATACTAGCTAATTTGGGGGTGCCTCTGGGGGTTAAGTGGAGCACTTCGTAGGGACACCTGGGTGGCTCAGTCCTTAAGCATCTGCCTTAAGCTCATGTCATGATCCCAGAATCCTGGGATCCAACCTATCATGGGGCTGCCTGCTCATTAAGAAGCCTGCTTCTCCCTCTCCCCCTGCTTGTGTTCCCTCTCTTGCTGTCTCTCTGTCAAATAAATAAATAAAATCTTAAAAAAACAAAAACGAGTACTTAGTAGGTGGTTGGTGGCACCGCGGGGGCCTAAGAGAGGACTGACCACTGCGGGCTGGGTCCACCACTTAGTAGTTGGAGAAGGAGGCAGCTCATCTAGGTTGTGGTTATTATTTCCCTTCCCGCGGGACAGATTTCCCGGTCTCTGCTCTGCCTGGGGCCAGCTGTGACCACAGTGACAGCCACCTACATTAATTAATTATGAGAGAATGCATCTTCTCCATCCTCAAATCCCAAACCCAGGCAGAGGCGAGAGAACAATAGCATTTCATTCTAGCGGAGACAGTCGGCCTCAGGCCCAGCTCCAGGAAGGAAAGGGTGAAAACATTCCACCATTCCACTGAACGCAGGGAGAAAATACCCGTCAGTGGGAGGCAACTCCGAGGCTGGGCGCGCGCGCGGGAGGCTAGAGGCCGCGGCGCAGGTGGGAGCGGCGCGCGTCCTCCGCCCCGCCCTCACCCTCGCCCCGCCTCCTCGGCCCCCGGGGCGTCGCTCAAACTAGGCCCCGTCCCCTCCCCCTCCTCACTCGCCCTCCCGTATCCCCCATCACTGTGCTCCCGCCACACCCGCTTTCTCCTGCCCCAGCCCTTCCCGCCGCCCCTGCACTTCTCCGGGTGCCTGAGCCGAGGACAGCGGGCGCCACCGGCCATCGCATGGGGGGCGGGGGGGACAGGGAGTGCGGCGGGCGTGCGGGAGCGGCCTTTGTCGTCCCTCTCCTCGACACACCCCTGACTCCTCCTCCTCTTTCTTGCTCTACTCCCTAACTCCTCCCCTTTTCTCCCTGCCGGCTACCTTCTTCTCTCCCCCACTTCCTATAGCCACTCTGTCTAGACCACCCCAGGGGAAAGCCGGTGCCCTTGGCAGCGATCCCAGCACCCCGCTGACCTATTCTCACTCTGCAGTGAGAAGCAACTCAAAGGACAAGTCAGCAGCATGCCCCAGCTGGCAGGTCCCGGTCATCCTGCGGATGCTGCTCACACCCCTAGCCAGCCGGCTTCTGGGCCTTCCACGCCTCCGGCACCGCCCTGTGTGCCCAGTCTGGGCTGCCTGACCCCTCCCCGCGCCCCGTCCTGGTAAACTGGACAGACTCGCAGTCCACAAACACCACCTCTGAGAGCCACATGTTGGGGGAAAAGAGAACTGTAGCAAAGCAAAGACAGGGGTATAGAAACACCACAAAGAGCTCAGGTTGTTTACTGGGCTCAGCAGGGGCAGCGAGAGGGGGGTAGGAGTGTGGGATACCGTGATGGACGGACCGGAGGGGGCTCTCACACAGGACTGCAGGTCCTCCTGGCAAGGCTGGGCCCCAGGGCAGAGCAGAGAGCAGAGGAGCCTTATCCAAATTCAGCCTGGCACTCTGGAAGCCTTTGACATTTCCTCTGCAGGAATAGGCTCCATTATAGGTCGCACTGCTCTAGGAACGAAAAAAGAATCGTGATCTGAATTATTGGGGAAAGTGTTTACCTAAAATCTTATTAAGGTTTATTTTTAGAGCCTATGCCGGCTGGCCTTATCACCAGAGACAAATTCTAGAGGGGTCTCTCTGTTCTACTGACCTTTAAGAAAAGACTTCAAAAGCGAAAGGCAAGCAGGGAGAGGCCAGTTCTGTCCTTGGAGAGCAGGTTTTGCTGACAGCCCTCACCTGCCTTTCCAGGGAGGCAGCCCTGGGCTGAGTCCACCAGGTGTCCTGGATGCACTCAGTAATGCCAGGACCCTGGGAATCCTTTCCAGGGGTGAAAGGCACTGCCCCTCCCTTCTTCCAAGAGCCTAGTCACCATAAAAGACAAGTCTCCCGACCCACTCCCACCCCACCCCAGCGCCACCCCATCCACAGGACACCTTAGGAAAAGGCCAGACTGACCTTTGGGATAGTCTCGTAATAACAATTGCTAAGTGCTTCTAACATGCCGATACTCTTCCAAATGCTTCCCATACGGTAACTCATTTAATTCTTACCATAAACCTATCATTATCCCCATTTTACAGATTAAATAACAAAGTCACAGCGGTGCTGAAGCAATTCAACTCTGAGGTCACAGAGCTTTCTGACTACTCTCTTCATCACTGCAGAGTCCTTGCTGGGAGGCACACTGACTAAGCCCAGGGGCCAGACAGCGGTTCACTGCCTGGCACAGCTGGCCACAGACGCCAAGGCAGACACCAGGCAGTGTGAGAGCAGGGACTTGGGGTTACACCCTTGGAGCCGAGCCAAGAGCCGCTCTCTCTGCCAGGCTGCAGACCCCATCTCCAACCGCTCCCCCAGGAGCCCACCAGCAGCCCAGTAGCTCCCTCTCCATCAGACTCCAAAGTAGTCACAGGTTTTAACAGTCCCTGGTTCCCAGTTCCCCCAGCTTTGCAGGGTGATGTCAAGGCTAGGAGTGAAATCTCCAGAGACCCAGAGCAGTGGCTGGAGGCAGGCTCAGAGAGTGATGCCATGCCCCACTGTGAGACAATGAGAAAGACTGGGGAGGGGCAGTCCCTCACCCTGGAGTTGCACCCATGGGGAGGTGGGAGGAGAGGGTCAGGTCCACAGGAGATGGGGGATGAAATGCCAAAATTCATGCCCATGGTCCTGCCATGACTCAGAGGACCCTTTGGGCACCATCCTTTCTTTGGCTCCAAAACTGCCCCGAAACCCCCATGTTTGCCAGCACCCTTTGATGTGTGTGGGGGCCGGGGGTGGGGAGACAGTCCCCATGGCTGGAGCACAAATCAATGGAGTACCAGGAAGGCTGGAGGGGCTGCTTCCTGCGAGAACAAAATCAAGCCCACAAAGAACTAAGCTGCCTCCCTGTGCAAGGCCAGAGCCCAGATAATCTTGGAACATTGCCTTAGACCAGCAAGGGAGGAGTGCCATGATGGCTAGGAGCCACAACTGTGCGGAAAGTCACCAGGAGAGTGTGTCCACACACGCGCACACACACACACGCGTGCGCGCGCATGGATAGACAGCTATACACCTCCAGCCTCTCTTGCACACAAACTTTAACACACTTTATGCTCATTTTGGTACCCACCCATATTTAGACATGAGCCCTGACATACGCACAGGCTACTGGGCAAAATAAAGACACCAACGTAGCGACTGGTGAGGCTCCCCTCTGTGAGAGGAGATACACATCTGTCCACAGACCCCAAGATGGGCCCAGACCCTGAGATACTACCTGACAGACCCCAAGACATATCAATGGGGCATTCCTGGGGAGGGCAGCCATGGCCCACTGCTGGCCGTGCCCAGACAGCAGGCCCCAGAGCCCGGTCCCTGGCACCGGGATGCCCACAGCTCCAGCCGCTCGAACCACCGCGGCTCTGGGAGGCTCCGAGAATCCCAGGAATGGCTCTGGAAGCACTGGGCTTCCCGGTGGGATTTCAGACACTCAAACTGTGGGGTGACCTGAGGAGCTCTGGGAACATGTTCCGGGCCAAGAAACCCAGGTGGATACAACTCATGGGTGATGGGCTTCCCACCTTTAGGGGTTCTGCTCCAGACTGGACCACACCTGTAGGCAGAGGTGTTATGTGCGGGAGGAGTCAGGGAGTCACTGAAGAATTGCAATGAGCCCAAAGACATTCCAGAGAAAGGAGAATTTTGTCTACTTTGGATTAAAGCTTCCACAAGGGCAGTGCTGATCCACGGTGCTGCCAGGCACTCTCCATTGGCTCAGACGCTAAGCATGGCAGTGCCCCCAGTTTGTTCTCTACAGAGACCCACACAGAAACAGCACCAGAGCTGGAGGCTGAATAGTGCAGGTTAAGAGCCCAAATTATGGCACCAGATGGCTGGGTTTGAATCTTTGCTCTGCCACTTACTGTGTGACCCTGGGCAAGTTACAGAACCTCTCTAGGCTGTTCTCCACAGCGAAACGACAACAGTGGTAATCTGTACCTCCTAGGGCTACTATGAGAATTAAGTGGACACATCAGAGCAAAGTGCTTAGACAGTACACAACCAGCTAAGAACCGGGGTAATCAGATTTGAGGGCCTGAGGCCCCAGGGGCAGACGACATGGCGGCTGAGGAGCCGAGGGTAGGGTGGGGAGAGGTGAACGGTCTGGAAATGACCACAGACCTAAGTCTCTGTGCTGTCAACTTTAATATTCTGGAGGGAAAATAAATAAGAGCCTATTTCCTCGCAGGGCACAAAGTGCTCAGCCGGAAAGCCGCAGAACACAAGAACATTTTCTCATTACTGTATAATAATATCGAAGATAATGTTCTCCCTTTCAAAGGTGCCCAGAGCACTTAGAGATTGCAGAGTCAGAGTCTGACTTGCGTGGGCCCTGAGCTGGGTGGCCGAAGTGGCCACTGCTGGTGCCGGCCTGCTCTGTCAGTGGGAATGGCAGGACCTGGGCCACAGGCATCCTGGGTAGTCCCCCACCACACTCAGGAGGAGGACTGAGTCCTCAGTGCTCCCACAGCAGGCCAGTGCCATGTGGCCAACCTGTCCAGAGAGGCTGCTGACCCTGGAGGTCACTACCAGCTTAGAAGCTCAGAAGCTTCAGAGGGGCTTTCCAGAAGCAGGGGCTTTCTCTCTCTCTGCTCACTGCACTGCCAATAGGAGAAAGTCTCCCCAGAGGGGGACTGCTTACTCCAGTTGGCCCTTACTCCCCGGTGTCCTTTGCAGGTGATATCCATTTCTAAGAAGGGTCTGGATGAGCTGGGGGCAGAGCAGCCAGAGGGACACCCCACAAGGAAGGGCAGGAAGGGTCTGCTTTTCTATCCAGAGCAAGCGCTCCCCATGGTGTGGACTGTTCTGTTCTGGGTGAAGAAACCCAGGTGGATACAACTCATGTGTGATGGGCTTCCCACCTCTAGAGGTTCTGCTCCAGACTGGACCACACCTGTAGGCAGAGGTGTTATGTGTGGGAGGAGTCGGGGAGCCACTGAAGAACTGCAATGAGCCCAAAGACATTCCAGAAAAGTGATGACTTGAGAGGGTCACTGAAGCCAAGAGAAGTTGTCTGTGATTGAGTGCGAACTGGGTCCGGTGAAGGCTCACGATTTTTCTCTGCTCTGCAGATTTGATTATTGTCTTTTTAAGAGAGAGAAGGAAGCATGCAGTTCCTGAACTGAGGAGTCCTTCATGCCCCTGTCCCAGACCTCCTGCCTTTCTGGGCACTCCCAGATGCAAACACCCATGCTCAGACCCCTGGGTGCCTTCAGTGCAGAGGGAAGGATCCTGACCACTTCCTGAGCGCCAGCAACTGGCACCAGGGAACCTCATCGTCCTAGCACTTCTTGCCTGGATTTCTGCAAGGTCCAGGTCTCAGACAGACATCACGAGACCAGTAAGACCACTTGTACTCCTAGAGCTTAAGGTAGAGACAGGCACACAGCAGGTGCTCACAGTTTCTCACTGCCTTCCTGTGGCTGAAAGCAAACGAGTGGTGGCCCCCACAGCTACATCTACCCATGTCTGCTGAGTTTGAATCCTGAGCCGGCATGGTCCTGCATGCTTGGTATGGACTGTGCCATTCAGTGTTCTTGGCCACCTTCTAACACAGGTCCTCCTCTTAAGCACGTGTTACAGGTGAGGAAGTTGAGGCACAGAAAGGTTTACTTCAGGCCACACAGCAACTGAGTGATGGGGCCAGCATTTGAACCTGGGTAACATCCAAGCATCTAGCTGGGAGGCCCAAAGGTCTTGGGCATGACCCGCAGCCCCTCTCCGGCTTCAGCTCTTGACACTCTCTACCTTGTGTCCTGCTAACAGCCTTTGTGTTCTCTTCCCCTCTCTGTCTCTGTCTCCCAGCCTGGGCTGTGTTTTCTACCCACCCCCCACCCCACCCCTTTCCCGTTTCAGCACACCCCTCTCCTGGCTCATACCTACTTCTTTTTCCAGGTTAATTTCACCTGCCACCTCTTCTGGAAGGCCCCTTATCTGCACTCCTAAGGTCCCCAAGGTTGAGCTGGGTGCCCCTCTTTTGTGTTTCCATACATGGGGGGCCCCATCACTATACATGCAGCACTTACCATGGGTGCATTCATTTTCCCCCACATAGGACTGTTGTCCCCTTGGGGCAACAGTGAGCACTTCTCCGGCATGGTATCACTAGCACCTGGCAGTCCTTGGTCGTTGCCTGATGGACCGTGACCTTTACCTGTAAAGGGCCAGAGAAGAAATGCGGACTCTTTCACTTCCTCTCCTCCTCTTCCTCCCAACCCTCTGAAAATATGAAAATAATAATAATACTAAACACAAAATAAAATAAGACAATACGAAAACCATCTTTAGCCACACCAAAAAAGGCCGTGTGCCAAACTGTCCCTGCAGTTCACAGTTTGCTGGCTCCACTTGTCATTGGGTAAGAGATTTTGAAACAAAAATGTCATCAAACGAATTCGGTGATTTTCATGTAAGAGCCTTACTGCCATTTCAAAATGGAGGGGCAGGGGGGGCGATGTTTTTGGTTGTCACAGTGACTGGGGGTAGCAGGTGAGCAGCACTCAGTGCCCAGAAGCTGCGGATGCTAAGCCTCTGGGGCAATGCTCCAGAAAGTCCCCCAGAGCAACTCCCCGAGGAGCACAGGCTGGCCATGTGATGCTTCTCTCTCGCTGCTTTCCGGCAGCCATGAAGCTGCTTTGGGGATTCACTGAAAGAAAAGACAGCAGAGAACCAAATCCTTCTCAGAGCCACTTATTTGGGAGTAAAGACAGGAGAAAAAAGAGAATATAAACCTTGAGGCAAGGACTCTCTCCAGTTCTTCATTTCTAGATTTTTAGAACAGTGCACAACACACACAGGCCTCCATGTCTGTTCATCTTGCCCATCCATGCTGCTGAGGCTCGGCAGAGGGCTGCAGCGCCTAAGACTTGCTGTGGCTGACTGGGTCTTCTGCAGCCTGTCTCAGAGTAGGGTGGGCCCTGAAGAGCTGAAAGCTTACTTGAGGAGCCTGGATGAAAGCAGGGATCCCTTAAAATGGGTCATAATCTGTCCTGAGTGGGCCAGATCCATCTGCAAGCCAGGCCCTGGCTGAGTTCACAGGGGCATGAAGCTGTGTGCTGGCAGGCTTCATTGAAACGGCATCACCAAGCCACAGGCAATGTGCAGTGGGGAGGTTTAGTTCACAATCAAGCCAGTAAGCCCAAAGCAGCCTTCAGAGCTGTCCACTTGACTCCCCTTTACTCCCTCACTTCATCCCCATTATGCATCTGGAGTTCATGCAAACACCGCTATTTAACTTAGGTGAAACCTCACATTTTCTCCTCATGAAAAGGAATCAAATAGCAGTTTGAAACCATTACTCAAATGTTTGTAGGCACTTCAGAGGAATGTACCAGTAAGTATGAAAAGGTTCACTCTTCCTTTGGAGTAGCTTTGACCAGTCTCCCAGGCCATAGTAGACCTTAGTTAGAACTGGACACACAAGGTTGAAACTGCCTCTAGTCCCTATAAGCCATGGACTTCTTCACTCTCTAGGAGTTGTCATTTCCCCACTTTTAAGGACAGAGTGACTGATGCCTGCTCAGCCTTTTTTTCTGGGGGTGAGTCTGGTAATCTGAAAGAGATGTGTCCCGTTGAAGTCCTTTATGAACTATAAAGCACCATGGAAAATATAAAATCCCTTAGGATGTCTTGTTTTTGCATAAATCAGAATTTGGTTCTTCCTAAAAATTTCTTCTGTCTTAAAATTATTCCTCTTTAGAACAAACTAGTTATTTGCATGAGAAAACAGGTCATATAGACCTTTCATTTTGGGGCCAGATGGTAGGTGCCAAGATTAGCTACAATTTCATGGCATCATTTGGAAATTCCATGGTGGGATTTTGGAGTGTCTTTTATTTCTTCATGCAATCGAGCTCCATACCAAGGTGTCTACATCTACCCAGCTGTGCTAGGTGCTAAGATTGCTGTCTTATCTTCCCCATGTTGTGGCCATCCCAAGAGAGTTTATGTAACTTGCTCCCCAAAATTCAATGAGAAGTCAACCATTTTCTTAAAATTTTTTCCTATAAAATTAAATCTAGTTATTTTAATCTTTACTAGGAGACTTAAAGCATATTTCCTTCTTGTTAAATCACCAACATATGCACAATCAGTCTTCAGTAAAAACCAAAATTTGCAAGTGAAAAAAGTAAATTGATGGGAAAAATGCAAATTCAAAAATCTCAAAAGCATTGCTTTTAGTCTGTCTTCTTGCAGGCTAAAAGCAGACCCTGCAAACCAGGTTGTGCAGAAAAATGGGAAAGAAGGTGAAATATGACTGACGACCCCGGAAAGAATGAAGAAGATGTGATTATGGATCCCCTGGAATTCTTTCTCTGTGGTTGAGCTGTCCTGTGTCTCAAGAGGATGGAAGCTACTTTTATCTCACATGAACCCCTCTCTTCCTTGATGCCCTGAGCCCAAGCCCTCAGGACAGTAGCAAATACTTCTCTCCAACCACTTGCCATTCCACTCTCCTTTGGCTTCAGTGACTCTAGCATTCCCCTGACTTCTGTAGGCCCAAGAGGCCCAAATCCTAGAGCTGATTCTGCTCATGTCCACAACCCGGCAGCATGCTCCAGGGTTGGCCAACGAGTAGCTCTAGCGTTTTGAGTCCTTAACTTCCAAGTTCAGCTCAATTTCTGACAAGGCAGAAGGACAGATAATATCTGTGAGGTGGCAAGATATGAAGGAAGTAGAATACTCTTCCGCTGTTAGCTTTATCTTTGTCACCCACCTTCCCTTCTCCTGGCCCAGAAAATGCTACTTATTTCTCTACAGGCTTTAGGAACTGTTTTCAATTTCTGGAAGAGTTCAGTCCAGTTCATCTGATTAGTTCACTCGCCAGACATGTGTGAATTAAGCAGGCCAAGTGTACCAAGTGGTAGCAGGCTTAGTGGGGCATCATGGGAAAGTGCCCAAGGACAGGGTGTACTGCCACTGCCCGGCAAAGTTCCTTCTAACCAACATGGTTCTACCCTAAGATCTTCACTGTGGAACTGCTACCTATTCTCAAAGCCCAGTTCACACCCTTGACCTTGATCTCCTAGGCTGGAAGAGACTGACTGCTGCCCCCTCTCCCCCCCACCGTCAGCCCTTCTCTACACCACATAGAAACTTCTTATCATTGAACACCATGCATCCCATTTGTTTACATAGGTGTCTTCGTTTTCCTCCTGAACAATCAGTTCCTTGAAGGAAGCTGGATCTAAGTCTCATGCAGCCTTACACTCCGAACACCACCTAGCCTAGTGCTCTGCACCATGAGGGGCTCAATAAATTAATTCATTTCTAAAATAATGGCTTTCTATTTTTATAGCTTTCCTAAGTTTAATGATTATAAAAACATACATGGGGAAATCTCTAAACACTTGAAAATTAAACAAAGCATTTACAAACAATCTGTTAGAAAGTCTTGAAGAAAATTAGAAAATATTTTCAACTCAATGAAAATAAAAACACAAAACATCAAAATTTATGGGATTTACCTAAAGCAGTTCTTAGAAGAAAACATAAATGCTTGTATTAGAAAAGAAAGGTGTCAGATTGATCATCTAAGCTTATACCTTAAGAAACTAGAATGGGGGGCACCTGGGTGGCTCAGTCATTAAGCATCTGCTTTCAACTTAGGTCACGATCCTAGGATCCTGGGATCGGGTCTCACATTGGGCTCCTTGTTTGGAAGGGAGCCTGCTTCTCCCTCTCCCACTCCCCCTGCTTATGTTCCCTCTCTCCCTGTGTCTCTCTCTGTCAAATAAATAAATAAAATCTTAAAAAAGAAAAAAAAAGAGCAAAATCAGGACAAAGCAAGAAAAAAAGGGGGGGAGTACAAAAGAAGGGCAGATACTAATGAAATGATAAATAGAACAATAGAGAAAAACCAATGAATCCAAAAGGTGGTTCTTTGAAAAGATCAACAAAATTGATAAATGTCTAATAAAAAGGGAGAAAAAGCACAAATCACTGATATTAGGTATGAGAGCCTACAGGTGCTGTAGACATTAATGAGGTAATAAGAGAATTACTGAGAATGACTCTACAAACACAAATCTGACAATTTAGATGGAATGGACTAATGGACTAATTTCTTGAAAACTACAAACTACCAATTCAATCACGATGACAAGAGTTATCTGAGTAGTCTTATAATGATTAAAGACATTGAGTTCACAGTTTAAAAACCTTTTAAAAGATAAATCTCCAGGCCTGCATGGTCTCACTAGTGAATACTCACAAACATTTCAAGAAGTAAGAGGAAGGGGTGCCTGGTTGGCTCAGTCAATTAAGCATCTGCCTTTGGCTCAGGTCATGATCCCAGGGTCCTGGGATGGAGTCCCGGAATGGGGCCTTGCATTGGGCTCTCTGCTGGGCAGGGAGACTGCTTCTCCCTCTCTCTCTGCCTGCAGTTCCCCCTGCTTGTTTTCTCTGTCAAATAAATAAATAAATAAAATCTTTTTAAAAAAAGTAAAAAAAAGAAGTAAGGGCAAATAAGGAAGAGCATTCCCCAACTTGTTTTAGCAGCCAGCATTATCCTAAGACCAAAGCCACATAGTGACAGCAGAAAACTTCATATCCATATCCCTCATAAACATAGATGCAAAAATCCTCAACAAAATATTAGCAGATTGAGCCAGCAAAATATGAAAATAGTAATGCATCGTGACTAAATGTCCTTCAATGGCTGAATGGGGCAGTGATACTCCATATTCTCACTGTGATGATGGTTACACAAATCTGTACGTGTTACAATGCACAGAACTGTACACACACACACACACACACAC
>ML099168.1:0-23794 GCA_003697995.1 Taxidea taxus jeffersonii
TACAAAGTTACCACCTTATAAGCTTATGATATCCACTGTCACTCTCCAAGACCTGTCCATCTTCTACATCAACTGGACAGTTAAATGTAGATGTTGTAGGAAGTTACTACATCTGTAGCATTCAAGGTCAGGCCTAAGACTTGCATAGGGATACAAGCTGTCTGTTGAGGACTTGTCAGATCTGGAGCATTTTGGTTTGCTTCTATCATATGGATTATATAGGGTCACAGAGAACCACCCATCTATTTTGGTGCTAGGGCTCATGATGAACTAGTTTCTGCCTAAGATATCTGATGTGCAGACAATTCTGATTTCCAGACTGGCCTTGAGAATGGTGACAGTCAGCATGCCTTCCACTGAGACGACCTTGCCTCTCCCGGTGGTTGTGCCACCACTGACCTCTGGCACCTGGAATCCTGGCAAATGTGAGGGAGTCTCTTTAACTCTAGAAGCTCTCAACAGCATCCCCGGTGTACATGAACCAACCATGACAATGCTTCTGAGAGATGGTGGCATTTCCCTCACCAGTGGATTTCTCAATGCCTTGATGAAAGGAGCATCTTTCTGGCCTCTCTCAGGGAACAGAGTTAGGAGACTGGTGAATGGGTCATACACAATATAGCCACACTGGCATTCCTATTTCCTTGGGTCCTGCTTCTCCATCAGGCCAAAGGATTTTATGCATTTCAACTTCTCTTGGCGTGGGCCACCAGATTTCACTCAACCAACCAAGCAAGCCAACAGAACCACTCCCCCTGCTCCAGGAAGCTCACTGAGCTAGAATCTCTTGGGAAGGAAACATCCTGTTCCTCCCTCCGTGGTTTACCACCCTCAGAATTGATTCCCACATGTGTCCCCAAGACTTTTGCCAATAGAAAGAGCAAAATCTTGCCCTTACTTTGGTGTGTAAATCTCCCCCCATCTATATTTGGCTTTATAACATGAGGGACATGTTGACATTTAGCTCTGGTTTTGGTTTGAAGACCAGTGAGACCAAGACAATGAGAAGAGAGGAGATACAAAGGGACTTGGACCTCCCCACCCCCCGCAATGCAACTTCCTCAGGCAAGAACATTATAGGTCTTCAAGCAAGTGAAGAACAACAAAGAGAAGGAGCTACTTCCTAAAATAAGGAAAGATTTGTCCGCTATGAATCCTCAGTCTCATGTGTCCCATTTCCCACTCTTTTCAGTCAGTCCCCTAACCACCAGTGAGAGATGAGAGGAGGCTGTGAATGTGTTGTGAATCAGGAACCCATAACATCTGCCTTTTGGTTTCAGATGCTGTTGCAAAAGATAAGATACTCTTTCACTAGTCATTGAAAGCCCCTTGTTTTCAGACTGTGCCCTGAACTATCATTTTAGACTTGGTCATTCACCACTTAATCTTTCCAGCCATTGGGATCAACCACTCTACCCCACAGTTTGTGACTTCTTTGTGCCCTCATGAAACCTCATAAGTTTCTCAATGCCCTAACTTCAGTGGGAACTTCATTGTACTGGGTGATTGTTACAAGCGGCCACAAGTAATCATTTGTGCATGAGCTGTCTTAATATGACTTGAATTTTCAGTGTCATTAAATCCAACAAGGCTAGATAATCAAGCTCAAATTCTTCCCCATTTCCTGAGGAGGTGTTGCTGTCAGCCCTCTTGATGTCAATTTCTGTATTTCTCAGGGTCCTTGGTTGCAAGCAATAGAAATAGTTGGGCATCTCTGTACAATTTTCCTCCTTTTATGTGGACACCATCATATTGGATTAGGACCCATGCTAAGATCTCATCTTTTTAATTTTTTATTAACATTGGTTAATTTAAGCAGAAAAAGAATGTATCAAAAAGTGCGTTATGTGGCTTACAAAATCTTCCAGACTTCTGCAGGAATGTGGAATGTGGAGGCTACGAGAGAGGAATGAGGCCCAAAAGCATGCTGCGGAACAACCAAGTGCTAGCATCACCAGCTCTCACATGGTACTTTGCACCACAGACTACACCAACGCTGGACACTGGAAACTGCCTGTTTCTGCTGGGAATGAAAATAGTTGCAGAGAACAGAAAACCTGGTTAATAAATAGGTTAAAAAGAAGTACTTCTTTTTCTCCTATATCCAGAAGTCAGTTGTTGCCAAACATGGATTCAACTGTTCAAAAAATCTGCCAGGGACTCTGGCTCTTCGGATCTGCTCACTACCCTCAGCATATTGGCTCTGACAACTCCTCAGTGCTGTGCCCTCATGGTGGCCACATGGCTGCTGCAGCCCTAGATAAAGAATTCACAGTCAAGGCAGAAATTGGGAGAAGACAGAAAGGGTGACTTCTATAGCAGGAAGGCAAGAGTTTTTTTCCCAGAGATCTCATGACAGAGCTCCACCTGTAGTGTGTCATACACTCCTCTAGTAATGCAAAGGAAACTGAGAAAACACACATTTGGCGTGACCGGGCTCTACAGTAGGGGCAGGCGAGGGAAAGGGGTTGTAAAGGATGTTGGGCAAGGGAATCTCTCTCTAGAATAAGATGATGAAGTTCATGCTTCTCTGAATCAGGAACTTCCAAAGCAAAGTCTGGGGCAAGGCCATCTGATTGGCAGAACCCTTGACCAAGTTCCCATATCCTAGCAGCCGTGGTGGCTGGAAACATAAGCATCTAGCATCTTCACTGTCTATGGTGGGAGCTCCTACTTCCTAACGTAGGAAGTTCCCCAATGTGGGAAGGGAGTTCAGATGCTACAGGGCCAACATGGGGACAGAGATCTTCCTGCATTGTTATAGACCTTCCCAGATCATCGTCTCCAAGTGGTTAAATGTTTAGAATCGACTTTTGAAGAAACAGATATAACATTTGCATGACGTCATCATTTTAAAAAATTATCTGTCAGCTGTCCTCAGAATTCTTCCAAATATCAAAGGGTGAGAAGAAGGCATCCGAAGAAGGAACTCTGTTTGCCCCTTGACTGGTTGCTGAGTTCCTGCCACCATGAGGCATCTCTCTCCCAGCTCTGAACTTCCTGTCCCAACTGAGGATACAGCTCTCTGAGATCACCCCCAGTTGCACAAGTGCCCCAGGCCTGCAGACCACAGCGTGCCCACCCTGCAGGACTTTGCCATACCCTCCCCATGCTCCATGCCCCCTAAAATGCATCTGTCCAGAGGACTAGGACTTCCAAGGCAATAAGGAGCTCATTTAGGTAAACAGATCTTTGCTAGTACTCTCCTGGGGAAAAGCACCCTGTCCTACTCAATAGAACAGGCACCCTATTCTGTGCTGATTCCAGCTGCAGAAATGTAGGATAATTAGAAACCACACAACCCCCGCAGCCTGCTCCATCTAGGATATTAATAAAGGCACCTAGAAGACCCACACTCACTGGGGGTAGAAGTCAGCGGAAGGAGGCATGACTCCCCGGGTCGACAGCCGCTTATTAATATTCACAGGTGTCAGTTGTTACACAAAACCTCTCAACAGTCCCACTTGCCCCAGAATTACTGCTGGTTTACGTTTTTAAAATTCAGCCCCTAAAAACTTTGTGTCATGTGGCTTGCCAGATCCCACTCCTGAAAGACTTCTCTTTTGCTCTCAGCCAGGACAGGTTCGGACTGCTTTGCCAACCGAAACTGATGGAAAAGCCTAAAATGATCACCTCATTTTCTTGACCAGCACATAGTAGGTGTTTGATTCGTGATCAGATGATCACTGGCTGCCCTTTCTGTTCGTAGCCATTTCTTGTGGGAGTTTTGGTCTGAACGGCAGTCTTAAGCTTTGGGCACTAAGGGTTTCAAAGATTTCAGGAATGCTGAGAGATTCAAGGGGGAGCAGGTGAAACAGCATGAGTGAGAAGGGTTTCGCCAGCTGAGATTATTCTGGGGTAAAAGTTCCTATTTCAACAAATAAATCTTACCTTTTGTGAAATATGAATGACTTACACACCTGTTTTATTTTTCTCATGCTTGTAATTCCTAAATTAAAAGACTAGCGGGGTGCCTGGGCTGCTCAGTTGGTTGGGCATTCAACTCCTGGTTTAGGCTCAGGTCAGGATCTCGGGGTCATAGGATGGAGCTCACATCAAGCTCCCTGCTCAGTGGGGAGCCTGCTTCTCCCTCCACCTGCTGCCCCCTCTTCTTGTGCTCTCTCTGACAAATAAATTATAAAATCTTAAAAGAAAAAAGTTTCATCCCTTCCAGTAGGAAGCATATCAGATTTTAATTCAGTCAGGTAGCCACAGTGGGATTATGGGTAACAACCTCCAAATCTAGGACAATGCTTAACCGGTTTCTAAGCAAACAGATGGTCCAGCCCTCCCAAGGGTTGCTCAGAAGTGCTCTTTTCATAATTCAATCATCTCATTAAAACTTTGGTATTAAGTGGATTGGGGGGGATTTAATACAAATTGGGGCCGACAGATGTCAAAAGCATAGAATATTGCCTACTTGCCTGAAAACAGAATGAAAAGTTAACTACCATTGAATACCCAAAAGCATACTCTGCTCCAGGGAATAATTTTCAGTGGTTTGCTCAAGTTTCGGGGGAAAAACTCAATCCAGTTCTTTCCAGAATTTCTTGAAAAGTCACGTAAGCAGCCTGCCATTGCCCCCCATTCTTCTTCGTATCCCATTATTGTCTCTAGAAAATGTGGTGCTTTCTACTCAGCAGAGAAAGCTGAGTCCATCTGTGACATTTCCTAATGTCTCAGGGCCTGAGAAGAACAGTATCTTATGTTCAGGGGTAGGAGGTTCATGCACAACAGGGAAAATTAGTTGTTAAAATTATACCCCAGGTCTCCCGGGCATGCACAGGGTCAGCCACCGAGAGTGGCTATCTGTTCTGTTCTGTGGGAATCTGTTCTGCAGAAAGGCTGGCTTATGGCCATGGCACAGGGCAGAAGGAATGAAGGTGAGGGGTGTGCATCCCAAGTCACTCTGAGAAAGTTTCAGAGGCTGGGCTGGAGCTGGGTTTCATGGGTCCTGAAGCTTCCTTGGTGTTGGGAGACCTTCTTTAAGGAAAGAAAAACAAAACTACAAGTACAAAGTTAGTTAAAGTTTAAGAAGCTGACCAGTACCACAAATACTACAAAATCCAGAGGAAGAATGCTGCAATTTCACTAATTAATTGTCTGAGGCATTTCTAAATACTTTGGTCCCTATATTTTCTGGCTGCCTGCACCTCTTCACGGAAAAATGACTCTGCAGTATCATCGTCTGTGAAGACAGTAGAAAGATCATTCTTTTCTCTAGCATGATTAATCGGATACTGGTTTTATTACTGAAGTTCAAACGAGCTGCAACTTCACAACTAGTTAACGGGAGTTATGTCCATTTTTAGGGTTCCTGCCCGCTTGGGAAAACGTCAATGAGCTTACTTTCACTTATGGTCCACAGTTTTCAGGGCATGTCCAGTTCTCCTGGGCAGTGCTGAGCATTAAGTAGTCTGAATCAATGGCTCTCATTACCCAGTGGGTGGTGATGGCCCTGCCAGGCAGTATGAAAAGTTTAAGTTCTCTTTATATTTCAAGCCCCATCTGCTGCAAGGGAAAACAAAGGCCACAGCAGGAAAAAACACAGGTCAGCACTTGGGGCCCCAAGGCTTGGCCACACCCAGAGCCTCATTTGCATTTTTCCTGTGAGGCTGGGCACAGTGACGCTTTGTACTGGAAAGGGAAGAATGAGCTCCCTACCCACGGTGCCAGGGAGCAGCCGCCACCATCATCCAATCTGGAGACCAGGCCAAGAGGGAGAGAAAAAAGAAAATGGGCAAACTTAGGGACACCGCAGAGGGCGGGGTGGGGTTCCTAGCGGTCCGTGTGGTCACGGCTGGTAGGATTTCAGCACATAGATGCCCTGGGAATAGACCCACACTTCTAGAGATAGAGAATTTAAACTCGGGGCAGAGGCTCTACTAGCAGATCCTCAGCAAAATGCTTGTCAATTGTGCTCCCAAAATGTGAAACCACACTGAGGATAATAATCCCACAGCAATCATGCTGACCCCTTATACTGCCCTGAGAATGAGGAAACTAAATACAGGAGTTTGCTTGGGCTGCCATAACGAAGTAACACAGGCCTCGTGGCTTACATGACAGAAAGGCATTTTCTCCCATCTCCCTCTAGAGGCTGGGAGTCCAGGATCAGGATGCCAGCCCCGGGGGTCCTGGCAAGGACTGTCCCCAGTCACAGGCTTGCTGTGTCGGCACATATGGGAGTGAAGGTAAGCTCTCTGGTGCTTCTTCTTATAAGGACACTAATCCCGCCACGAGGGCCCCACCCTCATCACCTCTCCTGACCCATTTATCTCCCAAGGGCCCCAACTCCAAATACAATCACATGGGGGGTTAGTCTTTTGACACATGAATTTTGGGAGAAACCTAATTCAGTTCATAGCACCACTAAATGAAGGATCTAGAGGGTGGCTCTAGCCACTCCCCTCTGCTCTAGCACAAAGTCACACCACGGCCACTTCAGCCCTGGCTGGGCCACCTCGTGCTGCCTCAGCACATTCGGGTCAGGGAAACACAGGCAGCTTTCTGCGTGCACAGACTCAACAACCAAGCTTCTGGACAATCTCCCGTGATAGCGTAGCTGAGAGCCTTCCCCCGAAGGGCATGCAGCCTGAGCCCCCTCCCATCATCCCGCTGAGAAGACAGCTGAGCCGGGTGGCTTCCTGGAGCACGCAGAAGCCCCAAAGGAGAAAGTAGGCCATTGGCAAGCCCAGTGCTAAGCTGCTTGAAATGGGTCAGAAATGGGTCCCTCTGGGCCCCGGGTGGGACCGACAAGTACTGTGCCTCACTGCTTTAAACAGCCTTGCTGATAACCGTGGTTCTTTGTGTCCAAACTAGGTGACTAGGTGATCCACCCACAGTGGATTGTGAAAAAGTGAAATAAAATATGCATATGAGCCTTTAGCCCTGTATCTAGAAGACTCTACCATTTGGGGGCGGGGCACAGTGCTGCTGCTGACAGTTCCGCAATGGCTATGGGGGACCATTGGTGGTGAGGGGAGTATGCTGCTCCGTCCCCTCTGATCTTACTCCCCCTGCAATGAAAGTGACTCAGCAGCATGTGCCCTGAAGTGAGCAGTTACTTAGGAGACCATGTGATTCCTCAGCTCCAGGGCTGAGAATCACGAGTTTAAGATGGAAAGAGAAGGAAGTGTAGCACTGGGGAGGGCTTAGGGGACAAGGAAGAACCAGGAGTGCACAGAAAAAGAGAGGTTTGGTGGACAGAAGAGAAGAGGGATCGGATATGGCAGGTTGCAGGGGCTGTGAGGAGGGACGGGAAGCAGGTTTGGGATCACCGGGAGGAGGCCAGAGCACGAGGAGGTTGAGGGAGGAGGGCCAAGGACTGGGACTAAATATGCTTGAGGTAAAGCAAACAGGCAAAGAAACAACAATCATCTCTAAGGCGTTCGAAGAAAACATTTTCAAGCATAGTATTTCACGCTTTCCTAAGCATATCCCCATTCATTTAACACACTGTTCTCTCTGGCCAATGGTGATGAAAGGTGCAGAGAGGTTACGAGACTTCCCTGAAGGCACACAGCTCACTGAGGGCAGCGCTGGACTAGGAAGCCTCCTGTCTAGCTCTGAGCCGCGGCACAATGCTGCCCCAAAGCAAGGTGATGACCCCCCTGCCCAGGATGAGACCACAGCCAGTTCCTTGGGCCACTGGGGCAGGTGACTTTATAAACTGTAACTGGCCCCCACCTGACCTGCTGTCCTTTAACATGTAGCCACCTGCTGGACTCTGGTCGGCGGGTAAGGGTGGTGAGCCCCAGGGCCTGGGGCAGCCTGCTCCGTTGCGCTCCAGTGAGATCTGCTCAAGTAAGCACTTGGCAATGGCATTTTAACTATGAGCTGCTTCACAGGCTTGGCGTGGTCTTGATCCCACCTGACTCTGCAAACAGCAAGTTGTAAGAGATTCGATGCTGGCCCGTAGGATGCATCTCAGCGAGCACTACTGGACTCCCAGGAGCCGAGGGCCAAACGCCAAGGACAAGCTGGGAGCCACACAGACTCGCCCCACTGATCACCCGCACCCCAGGCACCAGGCACCACGGCAGGTTCTGAGAACGCAGAGCTAGTTCCTACCCAGGCCTTGGCCCTGAGGAGCTCAGGGCCAGGACACGCATGTGCACCACGTGACCGGGGAAGCTCCGAGGAGGGAGGTCGAATCTCTGAGGGCGGGGAGCGGGGAGGGGAACCTGAGAGGAGCCACCAGCAGGGGGGCCTAGTGGGTGCTAACCAGCACAGGGGCTGAAGGTGGCCATTCTGGATGCAGGCCTGTCTGGAGCTCAGCGCTGAAACAGGACCGCTTGCAGCCCTTCCCCAGTCCCTGGAGTGTTGCTGCACTAGGGAGGGGCAGCTGCCAGAGGGAGGAGCCTGGCCAGTAGCAGGTCACGGAAGCTGCCCAGAGTTAGGATCTCATTCTGCAGAGACTGTATTAGGACCTTCTGAGCGGCAAATGTCACACACCACCTCCCATGAGCCTACCACAGAAGCGAGATGGGTTCGCCAAGGAATCAAAGCTCAGGGAGGCAGAGGTGGAGCTGGCGTTGGAGGTGTTGGGGTGAAGGCGGGACACTGGGTGGGACCCCTGGAGGTGTCTCCTCTGTCCCCTCCTTGAAGGTCAGCTTCTCCCCACAGCAGGCATGTGGCTGCTCAGCTCTGACCACACACCTTCAAAGACCTGGCCAGGAAATTGCTTTCCATCCCCAGGCACAGCTGGGGGGCTCCTGGGCAGATGCCCTGCGGCCCACCTTGGGGTGTATATTCCTCTTGCCCCCCCCCTTCTGGACAGAAACTCCTTTACAGGTGACCAAAGAAGGAAACTTCTCTGGGGCACCTGGAAGACTCGGTCATTAAGCCTCTGCCTTCGGCTCAGGTCATGATCCCAGGATCCTGGGATGGAGCCCCGCATCTGGCTCCCTGCTCAGCGGGAAGCCTGCTTCTCCCTTTCCCACTCCCCCTGCTTGTGTTCCCTCTTTTGCTGTGTCTCTCTCTGTCAATTAAATCAATGAATGGAATCTTTAAAAACAAAAAACAAGGAAACTTCTCTAGTTTAGTGTGTTTGGGAAATGAGGGGCTGAGCAAGGTGTGTTAGCTTGGCAGAGCTACCAGAACAAAGTCCCGCAGAGGAGGGGCTAACACAATAGAGATGCATGATTTCACATATCTGGAGACTGAAAGTCCAAGATCAAGATATCCACAGGTTTGGTTTCTTCTGAGGCCTTTCTTTGGGCCGATGGATGGCCACTTCCCACTGTGTTGTCACATGGTCTTCCTCTGTGTGAGTCTGTGTCCTAATCTTTTCCTATAAGGACACCCATCATGTTGGATTAGGACCAACCCATATGACCTCATTTTACCTTAATTACCTCTTTAAAGATCCTGTCTCCACATACAGTCACATTCTGAGGCAGTAGGGGTTAGGACTTCCACATCTGAATTTTGGGTGGACAGGATTAACAGGTGATTTGAAGCGAATCCTGGCTAGGATGTAAGCGTGCACACGATATTAATTTCTAGGACCCACTGGGTTCTGGCTTTGTGCCAGGCACTGTTCCAAGACCTTTTCATGAAGTGACTAATTTTATCTTTGTAACAATCAATGAATCGAGATTTCCCAATAAAGTGCTTACCTCCATTTAAAAACAAAGACAAAAAGCAAGACAAAGCAAAGGCCCAAATGGAGGGGGTGGTCTTGGAACAGAGCAGGAAAGACGCTGGCAGACTCTTCTTTGCAACAGTCTGTATTCAGCATGCACATCACTGTCCTTAAAGCACACTACAAAGTCATGTTCTTTCTTGCCCGATTTTTGTTACAATACCTATTATTTAATTTCACCAACAGATATCTACTGAAGACTTACTCAATATTGGGCAAAGAGCAAGGCAGTTGGAAAACTTGCAGGTATAAGACATACTCCTGTGGGGGAAAAATTTCTTGTATATAGATAAAAAAACTCTGGAATGCTACGAAACAAACCAGCCGAGAGTGGGACTGGGAAGATAAGGACAGAGGAGTGGAGGATTGACACTGTATGTCTTTTTGTATATTTTGATATTTTTAAAAAGATTTATTTGTTTATCTTAGTGGGAGAGAGAACACGAGTAGAACAGGCAAAGGGAGAGGGAGAGAGAATCTCAAGCAGACTCCGTGCTGAGTTTGAAGCACAACATGGGGCTCAATCTCATGACCCCCAGATCAGGACCCATGCTGAAATCAAAATTCAGACACTTAACCAACTGTGTCACCCAGATGCCTCTATTTTTATATTTTTTGAACCATATATCTGTATGGCCTATTCTCAAAAATTAAGTTTAAAAAAAGTTAGACATGAACCACTCCTGCCCCCTGCCAAGGGGACCTGTTATTCATCACGTTAATATCAGGCTTTAATTTTAACAACAAGGTAAATGGAAAACTATCCCACCTTTACCTAACCTCCTCTACGAATACATGGGACTGGAAACATTATTGTTGCTTTGCAAGTGAAAAGCAGAGGCCAAGAGTTTGTGGACTGATCACTCAACACGCTAGGCCTGAACTGGGGGCCTGGTTCTCCGATTTCTAATTTGAGCCCGTCATCACTACATACATGGTTGGGTCTTAGAGTCTGTAGATAATGGAAGTCACTATAGCATTCATTCAACAAATATGTTTTAAGTCTCTGGTGAACAAAATGCACACAGTCCCTGACCTCTGTGGGTTTATGTTCTATTGGGAGAAACAGGCTGAGAATCAAATATGCATTATCACTACATGTTGTAATAAGTTCTACAAAAAAGAAAAAAGAGATGCCATGAGGAGGGCTGGGGAAGATGGTGGAGTAGGAGGCTCCTAAGTTCATCTCGGCCACAGACACATCTAGATAACACTCACCTTAGTTGAGCCAGCTCAGAAAATGACCCGACAGAACACACTTTCCATGGTTAATCGTAGGAAGAAGTGAGAATGGTAGGAGGGGTAAAGACATTTTGGGAACCAAACTCCTGAAGGTGCTAACCACAAACAGGAGGGACACAAGCATGGAGACATCTGAGGAGGAGACTTCTCACCAGGCATCCTAGACACAGGCGACCTGCACCGGGAAGACAAGTCACCATCACCACTGGTTCTGAAAATGGGTGGGGCTTAACTTTTCAAGTTTTTACAATCAGCAGGGCTTAACTCTGGATACTTTCAAAATTATGGGGCTTAGCTCTGGAAAAGCTGGAGGGTGATCGGAAACTGAGTGCTCCCCCTTAAAGAAAAAGCCTAACAAACAACTCCACCAAGATACTGCATTAGCAGCAGCAGTTGAAAAGCACCTGTGGTATATGTGAATATTTGCTAACTTCAGAATGGGTGCTGAGGGGGAAGGGATCTTGGGGAGATTCTCCAAGAACAAAAGAGCTGACAGAGGCCATTTCTCCCCCATCCAATCCCTTGCCTTCACCCAGATAGACCAATACTTCTGGAAACTAGTGTGAGTACCCTTCACCCATCTTGCTAACACTGCAGCCCTGTGCCAGTGTTCTTCTGTGAATCTGTCCTATCCAAATCACATCACTCAGAGGTGTCCCTCTAAAGCGACTCCTGCCCTGGGGAGAGTCATACAACAGTATTACTGTAGCCCCAGTAACAGATTAGGGGCAGACATCTGTCTGGCTACCAGCCTGCCCACCAACGAAAACCTCTTAATGGACAATACAGAGACACTACCCTGCAGTCAGTGGGACCACAGCCCCAGAAGATGAGCTGAGGACAGGCATCTGGTCTAGCTGCTGACATTACCCAACTATAAGCCTACAGCAGCCCCAGACTGGCCCGCTAACATCACAGGGACCAAACCCTGCCCAATGGGCCTACCAAAGGCAAAATGGGCCATTGAGAGTATTGGACTGAAGGCAAATGTGGCTAGCTACAACAGTAGAGTGTACTCACCTCACACAGAAGACACCCCTGAAGCATGCTGGTCTAGTGACCAGGTAATATTATGCTACAAAGCACCACAGGACCTCTTCTTCAGAAGGCCACTACTTACAAGATCAAGAGACACAGCTGATTTTCCTAACACATAGGAGCAAATACAGAAAATTGGACAAAATGAGGAGACAAAGGAATGTGTCCCAAATGAAAAAGCAGGACAAAACCATAGCAAAAGAGCTAAATGAAACAAAGATAGGCAACATGCCTGATTAAGAATTCAAAGTAATGGGGGCACCTGGGTGGCTCAGTGGGTTAAAGCCTCTGCCTTCAGCTCAGGTCATGATCTCAGGGTCCTGGGATCAAGCCCCGCATTGGGCTCTCTGCTCAGCAGAGAGCTTGCTTCCCCCCCTCTCTCTGCCTGCTTGTGATCTCTGTCAAATAAATAAATAAAATCTTTTAAAAAAAAAGAATTCAAAGTAATGGTCATAAAGATACTCACTAGAAAAGAAAAAGATACTCACTGGACTTGAGTAGAGAACCTCTGTGAGACTTAAATAAAGAGATAGAAAATACGAAAAAAAGTGGGGCGCCTGGGTGGCTCTGTAAGGTTAAGTGTCTTACTCATGATTTCAGCTCAGGTCATGATCTCAGTGTCATGAGATCAAGCCCCACCTCGGGCTCCACGCTGGGCAAGGAGCCTGCTTAAGATTCTCTCTCCCTCTCCCTCTGGAGAATGTTATGTAAAAATACATTAGAGGGAATCAAGTAGATTAGAGTAGGTGTAAGAACACATCATGAGCTGGAAGATAGGATAATGGAAAGCAAACAAACTGAACAGCAAAAAGAGAAAAGAATAATAAAAAAATGAGAATAGGTTAAGAGAACTCAGTGATATTTAGATTGTAAGGATCCCAGGAGAAGAGAAAGAAAAGAGTGCAGGAAATTTATCTGAAGATATAATAACTGAAAACTTAATCTGGCAAGGAAACAGACATCCAGATCTAGGAGACACAGAGAACCCCCAACAAAATCAACCCAAGTGGATCCACACCAAGACACATAATAATTAAAATGATGAGAAGTAGTGATAGAGAGTTTCAAAAGCAGCAGGAAAAAAGAAAACAAATTACATAAAGGGAAACCCCGTAAAGCTATCAGCAGAGTTTTCAGCAGAAACTTTGCATGCTAGAAGGAAGTAGCATGATATATGCAAAGTGCTGAAAAAGAAAACCTGCAACGAAGAGTACTCTACCTATAGCAAGGCAATCATTCAGAATAGAAAGAAAGATGAAGAGTTCTCCAGATAAACAAAAGTTAGAGGAGTTCACGGCCGCTATGCCAGCCATACAAAATGTTAAAGGGAATTCTTTGTGTGGAAAAAAAAAAAGACCATAATCAGGAGTAATAAAGTTAGGATAGGATAGGAAAAAAATTCACAGGTAAATGCAAACATAATAAAAGAGGAAGATTAATCATTTACAATACCACTATAAAGGATAAAACATGAAAGCAGTAAAACCAATTGCATCTATAAAATCAGTCAAGGGATTCACAAAATAAAAGAATGTAAAGTACGATACCATAAAAACATAAGAATGGGGAGTAAAAATGTAGTGCTTTTAGAATGCGTTCAAACTTAAGTGACCATCAGTGTAATACAGACTGTTAAATGCATAAGATGTTATATATGAACCTAATGGAACCACAAGCAAACACCTGTAATAGATGTACAAAAAAAAAAAAGATCCTACCATATCACTAAAGAAAACCATTAAATCACAAAGGAAAAGAATGAGAGGCGAGAGGAACAGAGAAGAACTACAAAAACAACCACAGAGCAAGTTACAAAACAGCAGCAAGTACACACCAATCAATAATCACTGTGAATGTAAATGAACTAAATGCTCCAATCAAAAGACAGAGTGACTGAAAGTAAGACCCATCTACGTGCTGCCTACAGGAGACTCACAGCTTACTGAATGTAAGACCCATAGTGATAAAAAGTAAGACCCATCTACAGGCTGCCTGCAGGAGACTCACTTCAGATGTAAAGACACATGCATATTGAAAATGAAGGGATGAAAAAACCTTTATCATGAAAATGGAAGCAAAAAGAAAGCAATAATTATATCAGACAAAATAGACCTTAAAGTCTATTTGTCACAAGAGATAAAGGACATTATGTAACTACAGCCAACAAGAAGATATAATAATTACAAAAATCCATGCACCCAACATGGGAGCACCTAAATATATGAAACAACTACTAACAGACATAAAGAAAGAAAACGACAGTAATACATAATAGTTAGGGACTTTAACACCCCACTTACATCAATGGATAGATCATCCAGACTAAAAATCAGGAAGGCAACAGTAGCTTTGCATTTGGGATGGACATAACAGATATATCCAGAATATTCCATCCCCAAACGGTGGAATACATATTCTTTTCAAGCACACATGGAACATTCTCCGGAATAGACCACATGTTAGGCCACAAAACAAGTCTCAATAAATAAAAAAGACTGAAATTACATCATGCATCTTTTCTAAACAAAATGGTATGAAACTAGAAATCAATTACAAGAAGAAAATCTGGACAGGACACAAATACATAGAGGCTAAAAAACATGCTGCTACTAAACAATTCTTTCAACCAAGATATCAAAAAGGAAATCAAAAATACATGGAGACAGACACAAAAGAAAACACAACAGTCCAAAATCTTTGGGATGCAGCAAAATCTGTTCTAAGAGGGAAGATTATGGCAATACAAGCCTACCTCAAGAAGCAAGAAAAATCTCAAATAAACACCCTAACCTTACACCTAAAGGAGTTAGAAAAAGAAGAACAAACCAAACTCAAAGCCAGTAGAAGGAAAGATAAAATAAAGATTAGAGCAGAAAAAATGAAATGAAGACTTAAAAAACAACAAAACAGATCAATAAAACTAAGAGCTAGTTCTTTGAAAAATTAAACAAAATTGATAAAACTGTAGCCAAATTTATCAAGAAAAAAAAGAGGACTCAAATAAATAAAATCAGAAATGAAGGAGAAATAAAAACTCACACCACAGCAATACAAGATATATAGAATACTATGAAAAATTATATACCAAAAAATTGGACAACCTAGAAGAAATGGATAAATTCCTAAAATCATACGACCTTCCAAATCAAGTCAGGAAGAAATAGAAAATTTAAACAGACCAATTATTAGCAATGAAATTAAATCAGTAATCACAAAACTCCTAACAAATAAAAGTCCAGGACCCAATGGCTTCACAGGTGAATTCCGTGAAACGTTTAAAGAAGAGTTAATATCTATTCTTCTCAAACTATTCTGAAAACATAGAAGAAGAAAGAAAACTTCTAAATTCATTCTGAGGCCAGCATTACCCTG
This sequence comes from Taxidea taxus jeffersonii, assembly GCA_003697995.1. Classification (NCBI taxonomy): domain Eukaryota; kingdom Metazoa; phylum Chordata; class Mammalia; order Carnivora; family Mustelidae; genus Taxidea; species Taxidea taxus. Next base: position 15,302 of record ML099168.1, read on the forward strand.
ACAACAAAGATATTACAAAAAATGATGCTACAAAAAAAAAGAGAACTACAAGCCAGTATCTCTGATGAACATAGATTCAAAAACCCTCTACAAAATATTAACAAACCAAACCAAGCAATACATTATAAAAATCACTCAATCAAGTGGGACTTATTCTAGGGATACAAGGAAGGTTCAATATTTGCAAATCAATCAACATGATACACTATAGTAATAAGAGAAAAGATAAAAACCCTATGATTATCTCAATAGATGTAGAAAAAGCATTTGACAAGGTACAACATCCACTCATGATAAAAACTCTTAACAAAGTAGGTTCAGAGAGACCACCTCAACATAATAAAGCCAGATATGAAAAATCCATAGCTAACTTGATATTCAATGGTGAAAAACTGAGAATATTCCTTCTAAGGTCAGAAACAAGTCAAAGATGTCCACTTTCACCTTTTATTCATAACACTGGAAGACCTAGCCACAGCAATCAGACAAGAAAAAGAAATAGGAAGCACTGGCAAGGATGTGAAGAAAAGGGAGCCTTCATGCACTGTTGGTAGGAATTCAAATTGGTGTAGCCACTGTGGAAGACAGTAAGGAGGTTCCTCCAAAAAATTAAAAATAGAATTACCATATGATCTACTACTGGATATTTACTGAAAGAAAATGAAAACACTAATTAGAAAGGATATATGCACCTCTGTATTTATCACAGTGTTATCTACAATAGCAACTTAAGTGTCCCTTGGTACATGAATGGATAAAGAAAAGTCATATATATATATAAAACAATGGAATATTACTCAGCCTTAGAAGAGAATGAAATCTTGCCATTTGCAACAACATGGATGAAACTAGAAGCCTCTAGGATTCTAATACTAATGCTAAGTGAAATAAATCAGGAAGAGAAAAATAAATACCATGTAATTTCATTCATGTGGAATTTAAGAAACAAAACCAACGAACAAACAAAGAAAAAAAGAGAAACAACAAAAACCAGACTCTTAAATACAAAGAACAAACTGTGGTTGCCAGAAGGGACATGGGAGGGGCTATGGGTGAAATAGATAAAGAGAATTAAAAGTACATTTATCTTGATTTATCTTGATGAGCACTGAAAAATGTAGAGAATTATTCAATCAATAATATTGTGCACCTAAAACTAATATGACATTGGGTTAATTATACCTGAATAAAAAAATAATTAAAAAAAGAAATGCCATGAGAAAACAGCAAAGTAAATCTATGTCCAATGTAGTAATCTAGATGCAGGTCATGGTCACTGGTGAGTGGGGCATCTTGATCTGTGACAACTTTTCAAGGAAGAAACTTTTAGCATGTCAACAGACATGTGACATTTAATATGCCCAAACACATATCTTTGGGAGATTTTTTTCCATGCAGAAAAAGTCAAAGATTTACTTTGTACTTATTAGAGATACTACAGTGGATGTAGACCCCAGCACTCTGAAATTGGCCCCTATCAACACTAGAAAGAGAGGATGTTGTTATGCCAGAGGCCATTTGACCAGGAGCTTATCAGGTAAACACACACACACACACACACACACACACACAATCAGGACTTACTGTAGGGGAAGAAAGAATTTTCTTTTACTCATCATAGACTCTCAGATGACACTGTACAATAACAGGCAGATTAACAAGGTAAAACAAACAAACAAAATACCCCAAAGCCCAAGTTTACTAACATATACATCTCACATCTACATGGGAAAGAGTGATTCAAAGAGGTGGCTTAGAACTCTGGTTTATATAACTTAAAGAACAATACCTTCATAGAGAAATTAAAGAGAGAGAGAGAGACCATGAGAGGGAATAATCGAGGGTAACCCTTGAGATTGGGGTGGTCAGGGGAGGCTCAGAAAGAATAACATTTCTGCTCTAAGAGGGTCTGTGAAACATGAGCATGATTGTAGGAAAGAAGGAAGTTGAGGACACGAAGAGAAGAGTTATTCCGCAAGTCAAAAATCTGTGGTCTTTGAACAACATGTCATTTGTGGATTTCTGAGTTGACCCACTGACTATCAAACATGCAGTAATGAGCTCAGCTTCGAATCTAGTGGTTTGGATGAAAAACGAAGTAGGAAACATTCTCCTTGACCCCAAGAAATTACTGGGTGGTCAGAAACCCATGAGATAATCACAGAGTCAGAGAGACTCATGAGACTGCATAAGACAGAATGAGGGATGGAACTGGGTGTGATTTGTTTGGTAGACGGTAAGATAGAACAACATTTGAAACAGGTGGATCTGGTCATAAGAGAGGCAAAGCCTGGTCTTGGGGTCAGGCATGGTTTTGAATACACGGTTGCATAATATCAGATGAGTTCTTTGTTTTCTCTGACCCTCAGTTTCCTAATCTGGAAATTAAATTTTATGTTTTCTACTCCTTTTGTGGTTGTGAATATTAAATGAAATAAGATCTGTGTAGGACTTTGGAGAATGAAATGCCTCTGCCCATAGCCACCTAGCACATGGCTCCCTAGGACATCTCCCCAGGACAGCACTTGGTGAATCTCCAGTGGTTTTTTGCTCCTCCTGGTTAATAACCAGCTTGGGGGCTATAGACAGCAGTCCAAATTGTGCCCCCTAATTAACAGTCTTGACTAAATGATAGGTGGATTTTGTGGAAACTCCTCACAACCTCTACGGAAACCATCTGTGTTTGTAAGAGGAAATCTCCCTGTCTCTCTCTGTTTCTCTGTCTCTCCTTTCCATCTCAGCAGTGGCTCTGGCCAGACCTCTCATTCAGTATACCATCTTTCAAAGAGCTCTGAGCAGGTTCTATCCCATCCAGATGAATCAAAAACATTTGCCCCAACTCATAACATATGAAAATAGTTAAAACCAAGAATGCAACAAAGTTCCTCCTTCCAGAGAAGCACTTTGAATAATTTGGGTGTTTATATAAGCAACAGTAGTGGAGAAGCAGTGACAACGATGGGCAAGTGAAGAAAATCTGCGACCACCTGCCCCAGGAGAGGATTCCGCTGTTTCTCTGAAGCTTGGAAAATGTGGACCAGTTTAATCTTAAAAGTGTTGAACAATCTCTAACTGCAAATATTTTCCTCTTTCTGAGTTTCAGAGTTTGAAACAGATCTAAATATCCCTTCCACTGACACATGAAGAAGGCTCTTGGGCATTATGAGATCATGTGCCAATTAGGGGCAGACCTAGAAGAAAACAGGGCTCAAGGGCCCTGATGGAGACAAGATCTCTTTCAGTTGGACCACTCTGCCTCTCCATCTCGTGTGAGCCCATTTGAATCAGCAGGCTCTTGTGGGCTGTCGTCTGGAGGTGAGCAGACCCCCAACCCCGGCCTGGGGGAGGACAGAGTAACACCACTTCCACCCACACACCGCCTGCTCTTCCTCTGGAACATAGAGCGGGAAGCAGGAGAGGAGCTCCGTCAGATGCTGAACTTCATTATTGCGGCATGGCTTTCTAATACCAGCTATATCCCTCAATTTGGGTTGTTCATAAAAATGTCTGTCTACCCTCACCCTTTACTCTTTATTTTCCTAGGACCACAGAGGGACTGCATCCATTTCCTATCAGCATCTTGTCCCTGGACCTCCCAGGTGGCTCACTTGTAAGAACGTTTACAGTGGGAAGGGACAGGACTTTTGAGGACCTGGCTTTCAGTCCTAACTGTACCCCTTAATGATTTTGAGATCTCCATCAAGACATCAATCTACTTTCTGGAGCTGCTTATATTTATTAAAATATTGTCCAACTATAAGGTATTATACTAAACACTGAGATATAAAGAGAGCGAGCAAGATAGATCCCAGCCCTCCAGGAGACTGTCCTGTGGTAGGAAATAGCCACACAAACAATTACAACATTATGTTCTAAAATAGAACAACTACGTGTGTGCAGATGAACCAGCAGCCTAGTTCTCCAACACTGGAACTACAAATAGTTCTATACTGCAGACTTTAAAGGGTGACAGTGAGGGTAGTGTTAGAGATCCCTGAGAGCCAGATTAGAAAGAGCATTTGATATCTAACTAAGGAGGTTAGACTTTATCCTGTCAATTCAGGCCACGCTTACAGACTCGAGGCAGGATCCAATTTCCCTGTTAGAAAGATCATACCGGTTGGCAGGGCAGGCCCAGAGCAGAGTAACCAGACAGGTGGTTCTGGGAGGGGAGGGGTGGTCCTGAGCCAGGATGGGGAGAAGCCAGAAGAAAAGACCCAAGAGGTCAGAGGAAACCCCGGAGAGAGGGTATTATAGGAATTTTGGAAGAGATTAGAAAAAAACAGGATTGTCCAGTCCTGCAGACCAGGAGGAACACAAGACCAGGTAGCAGCCTGGGACACTGGGCCACCAGGACATGGAGACAGCCCCAGGCACCATCTCCCCGGCAGTCACGGGCAGAAGCCAGATTGCAAGTGTTGAGAAGAAAATGGGAAAGGCCCAGAGGGAAGGAAGAAAGTCTCAGTTTCTCTATCTGACCATTAGGACAGGAGTCAAATGTGGGATGAGATATCCATTCAAAATCACTTAAGAGAAAACATCCCGGAGGTCAATGGTGGTGAGGGCTGCCCAGCGCTGTGAGTGCGCTTAATGCCACTGAGCTGTACCCTGACAAATGGTCAGAATGGGACATTTTGTGTTGTTGTATCTATGACTGTTTCTAACATGTTTTTTAAAAAAAACCTGGCTTACAGAAAACTGTAGCGTTCTATACCAATCGTTTACTTACGGAGAAGGCTTGAAAGAAGCAGGCACTGGGCTGCGGCTGTGGGTTCAAGCAATGCTGTAGGCAGGCTGGGGCTGGGAGGTGGCGTCTTCTCAGAAGCGGCCCAGCTGTTCTCACTTGTTCGGGCTGGTATGTGCAGTTTACTTCATGGCAACTATAACTCAAAGCTGCCTTAAAAGTAGATAAAATACATTTCTTAAATTAAAAATAGAGCTTCCTTATGACCCTGCCATTGCACTACTGGGTATTTACCCCAAAGACACAGATGCAGTGAAAAGAAGGGCCACATGCACCCCAATGTTCATAGCAGCAATGGCCACAGTCACCAAACTGTGGAAAGAACCAAGATGCCCTTCAGTGGAACAATGGATAAGGAAGATGTGGTCCATATACACTATGGAGTATTACGTCTCCATCAGAAAGGATGAATACCCAACTTTTGTACCAACGTGGACGGGACTGGAGGAGATTATGCTGAGTGAAATAAGTCAAGCAGAGAGAGTCAATTATCATATGGTTTCACTTATTTGTGGAGCATAAGGAATAACACGGAGGACATGGGGAGATGGAGAGGAGAAGGGAGTTCAGGGAAACCGGAGGGGGAGACGAACCATGAGAGACTGTGGACTCTGAAAAACAGTCTGAGGGTTTTGAAGGGGCGGGGGTGGGAGGTTGGGTGAGCCTGGTGGTGGGTATTGTGGAGGGCACGTATTGCATGGAGCACTGGGTGTGGCGCATAAACAATGAATTCTGGAACACTGAAAAGAAATTAAAAAATTTTTAAAAATGCATTTCTTAAAAAAATTATATTGCTGTAACAGACATTTCAATGAACACATCTTTATCTTTAGAGCAGGTCCCTCAGACTGGAATTCCTCTCTCCAAGGTTTTGGTCTCTCCTGGAGAGTTGTAGGGAGGGGTTAGCAATGTACTTCTTTGAAAGCTAGATAAGTTTTTTCACGCACAAGACTATTTGACAAGGGGCATGATTTTTTTTCAACAAGCACAAAAATATTTTAAAATGTGATATTACAGAAGAGAGAGAGAAGGCAGAACCAAGTGCAAACAGGACACAGAGGCGCTGCGGCCCCCAGTTCCTCCACCTGTGTGGGCCTCTGCGCCCTCACCTGGTGATGGGGGCACATGCACGACAGCCAGATGGCGTTACAAGCCAAGAACGCTAGATTGCCTGCCACCACCAGAAGCTGGGAGAGGCAAAGACGGGTTCCTCCCTTAGGAGCGTGGCTGCGGACACCCTGATTTAAGATTTTCGGCCTCTAGATCACATCCCTGGCAAACTTATACACTGAGCACTTTTCTTCACTTTCTTTCTTCACTTCTAGAGCACAGTCCTCCCCTGAAACACTTGCCACATTTGTATTTTATGTATCAGTTGCATCATGTAACTGACCTCTGTCTTCCCCCTGCACCCCCCATTAGGCTATAAGCCCCATGAAGGCAGGGACATCTTTCCCTCCCCAGGGCCTGGGATGTAACATTGGAATAGTTGGGAATGAATCGGTCACGGGGCAGGTATCCTGGACCTGGCTACGTGCATGTGACACAGGAAGCGACTTGAGAGTCCGTGTGCTGCCATCTACTCGTGGTCCTGAACACTTGGCCATGTCACTGCTTTGATGACAGTGACACCATCGGGCATTCCTGATTCAGTCTTGGCCAGGTACCAGCTACCCTGCCAAACACTTGGCCGGTATTGTTCTATTTGCTCCTCACAACAGCTCCATCCAGGCGGTCCCTGCATAGTTTCCGCTCCACAGAAGCAGAAGCTGATCTTGGCCAAGGCGGCACAGCTAGAAAATAGCAAAGCCAGAACTCGAGCTTGGATTTGTCGGACCCTAAATCCCAGCATAAACACCAACCACCTCCCAGAGTTCTTGCTTCATTGTGTTGACCGGGCAGGTCCTAACCTCTGGGGTTACTCTCTCTGGTTATACTTGAATTTAAATATACAAAAGAAGGGGCACCTGTGTGGCTCAGTGGGTTAAAGCCTCTGCCTTCAGCTCAGGTCATGATCCCGGAGTCCTGGGATCGAGCCCCGCATCGGGCTCTCCGCTCAGCGGGGAGCCTGCTTCCCCCTCTCTCTCTCTGCCTGCCTCTCTGCCTACTTGTGATCTCTCTCTGTCAAATAAATAAATAAATCTTAAAAAAAAAAAACAAAAAAAAACAAAAGAAATGTGCAAGTGGGGTTATCCCAGGCCAGGTCATCTGTCCTCCATCCTGTGTCTAGGGTGTGGAGCCATATAGATCACATCCCTTCATATCAACCACCTGCGTAAAATCCCACAGCCCTGGGGGTAAAATCTCTCAGTTCTGTGCCTATCACCGACTTCTCTGTTCTCAGCTCGCATACCTGCCCCAGTACACACGGGTCCTGTTCTAGCTACCCAGAGCCACCTGCAGCCCCTAAAGGGCCACCCTTGATACTTCCCTGGGGCAGCCGAGTCGGCCTCTCTCTTGGTGCCATGACCCTCAGCAGACTCAGTAGGCTTCAAGGGGCTATCCCTGACTCGGTCTGAGCTGGATGCTGTTTCTTGGGGTCGCCACATTGGCCTTGAGCAATCTTACCATGCTTGCTTGTCCCACCAGACATCCAGGGCATCTGTGTGGTTGGAAAATAGGGCAACATTGGAGGTGTGGGGGAGGGGAAGCCCCCGGGCTCTGGCAACAGACAGACCTGGGTTTGTGTCCTGCCTCCTCCAGTTGCTCGCTGGGGAGCCCTTAGGTAACCATCTAGAGCACCTGAGTTTCATTTTCCTCATCTGTAAACTGAGCATCCTCTTACCATGTTTATAAGGCTGTTGGGAGTTTTAATTTATATACAAAAATAATTACACATATTCATAATGCCAAGTATATAGTTAAATTTCATTTCCCGTGTCCAGTTGTGTATGGGGGACCACTTTAATAAGGTTAAATCCACTTACAAGTTCCGGCATGATTTTATGCATCTTACAGAGCTTGGCAAGCAGTACAGATACACCTAGATCAGGGTCTCCACGGTAGCCACTGGCCACGTGTGCCCGGCGAACACTTGAAATGTCTGAACCAAAACACCCTCAATGTGGAACGACTACTGGATTTCAAAGACTTGATAGGAACAATAGAACGTAGAATACCTCAGTAACAATTTTCACTATGGATTACATGTGAAAATGAGAATATTTAGAATATATTGGGTTAAATAAACTATATTACTAAAATTACTGTCACATTTTTCTTACTTTTTTAAAATAAGGCTGCTAAAGGGCGCCTGGGGGCTCAGTCAGTTGAGCCTCTTCCTTCAGCTCAGGTCGTGATCTCGGGGGTCCCAGGATCAAGATCAAGCCCTGGGAGTTTGTGCCTCTCTCCCTCTCCCTTTGACGCTCCCCCCCCCCCCCCCCCCCCCGCTCTCACTCTCTCTCAAACAAATAAATAAAATATTAAAAATAAAATATGTGACCTACCTTGGTGGCTCATATTATTATTATTATTTCTACTTGACATGGTTAACCAGGACTCACAGAGAAAACCTGGAAGGTTACATCAATTCATTTACTGTGTGTGTGTGTGTGTGTGTGTGTGTGTGTGTGCATGTGTGTGTGTGTGTGTTAAGTTTCACAATGGCCACAGATAAGGGAACAATCAAACTGTAGCCACATGTGCCCTGAGCAGGATAAGCCAGGTGGGACATCAGTCAGAAAAGAGGCTTTAGTTAAAAAAGAAAGAAAGAAGGAAAGAAAGAAAGAAAGAAAGAAAGAAAGAAAGAA
>ML099168.1:23804-36801 GCA_003697995.1 Taxidea taxus jeffersonii
GAAAGAAAGAAAGAAAGAAAGAAAGAAAGAAAGAAAGAAAGAAAGAAAGAAAGAAAGAAAGAAAGTCACTTGCTCTGACATTTGGTTCTAGCCCTTTGGGGTTTCCTCATGTCCAGGCTCCATGTCCTGAGAGGCAGCTTTGGTTCTCTGGCTTCTCTCACAGCCTCTGGCTCAGATTCATTCACTCACATGAAGTCTAAAGTGTCAAAGGTCTATCGGTTGCAGCTGGAAGGGCTTCAGATTTTTCATGATGTTTTCAATAACAGTCATCTAGTGAGTTAAGCAAACATCTACTTGGCAGATGGAAACATTGAGGCCCAGAGAGCAAAAGCCTTTGTATTAAATAATACTGTACACTCTGTATGAAAAACTTTTACTCCAGCCTACATCAAATAAGGAAAAAAATATTCTGATTCTGGGAATGGTGGCTTTGAGGAATTATGATTCACCCTTGGAGATTTCTGAGAAAATTAGTTGGTAGAGACCAATGGGCAAATGTGAGAAAAATATAATTAAGATGACTATTGATTTGGATAAAATGCTTATTTACCTCAAGAGTGTTTCAAAGACAAAAGTCAAAGAAACCAAGTAGCCACTTGAACATTAAAAGAGAGAGAGAGAGAGAAAGAAGTCAAAGAAAAACTAGCATACCAGGGTAATCAGATACATCAAAAAGTCAGAAAGATAATTAAAGATGAGAATCTAGTTACAGAGCACATAGATTTAGACTAATAATCAAGAGCTCTGCAAACACACTTGGAAAGAGGAAAGAGAATGTCAGATTTAGAAGAGGAAGTCCAACTAATTCAGGTACTTAATTTCTTTGGAACTTAGTTTCCTCATTGTAAAGATCTATAAGCTCCTTTCAAATCTAAATTTAAAATTTCATAAAATAAATAGATTAAGCTATTGTAAATAGTAGCTATAATATTATACAATAATAATATTATAAATAAGTAGATTTAGCTATTTATTTTATGAAATCTTAAATTTACACAGGCAGTATTTGTAGAAAAAGTAAAAATAACGTCTGAGCAAGAAAAATCAAAATCATCAATCTTACCATCTAGAGAAACCTACTGCAAATATTTTAGTGTATATGCTCTCAGATTCATATATACATGTAGAGATAATTTTGTACAAATTTGGTTATGACATGTTTCCAGTCAGCGAAATATTTCAAGGGCATTTTCTTGTCCCAGTTTTGTTTCCATCCCATCATTTGTGATGGCTGCCATGTATTACAGTTTAAATGAAGGCATCAGAGTACACTGAGTTGCAGGATGTATCACAGGGCAAATATGAGTGTGTCCAGATTAGGAGGGACGCAGAAAGATAAGAAAAAAGATACCAATGTGTGACGCCTTCTAGTTTATAAAGGACCTTTGCACAAAAGCCTTATAACCTACAAAGTATTTTTACATCTTATGACTGCCCAGCTAACACAATGTCTAGCATTTAGGAAACCTCAATAAACATTATTGAATAAATGAAAAAATACATATGATGTATTATCTTATGTATTCCTCATAAAACCAGGATGAGACACACATCATCATCATTTTACAAATTTTACAGATTACTTCTGTCATCTTGATGAAATCCATTATGACTTACATAGCATTTTACACAAATCCATCTCATTAGAGTGTGGGATTTCACTCCCATTAAAGAAAGATGGAAACTGAGCCTAGGGTCAGATGGTCACCATGTGGGAGAGCCTGACCTTGAATGCAAACCTGCAACACTCTCCATTGCTTCCCAGCCTTGAAATGTCCCGTCTCCTTTTATTGAAGGAGTTTGTGTTGTGAGACATATCATCTGTGTGCTGGGAATGGTTAACAGTCAACTCTGGGGGAGGGGGGTCCTGATTTGTAGCATTTACTGATTTCCTTGGTGTAAATACTCCCACCAGGGCTGATCTGAGGCTGCTGATGAGATGTTACTGAACACAGGTATGGGAGATGTGCACGATTAATACTTCCCAGTGCCAGCTGGCTCTAATGTACTCCTGGACATGATAATCTTTCCTTCCACCTAATTATTAATTCCTGGGGACAAGATCTCTTTTCAGTTTTCACAATGTCACATACCTAGACAGTAATTAATAGATGTTTAGGCTTAGGGTACCTGGGTGGCTGTCAGTTAAGCATCTGCCTTGATTTCAGCTCAGGTCATGATCTCCAGGTCGTGGGATCAAGCCCTGTACCGGGCTCTGCCCTCAGGGGAGAGTCTGTTTGAGGACTCTCTCTCCCTTTCCCTCTACTCCTCCCCCTCACCTGGTTGCTCATTCCCTCTCTCTCTTTTTCTAAAATAAATATATACATCTTTTTTAAAAATTAGATGTTTAGGCTTGGTGTAAATGTTTAGCCTAGCTTTGTAATTTCAGTTTCCCATTCTCTTTGATTTCCTCACCTCTACAGTCCTTTTCCCCAGACTTGGGAGAAGGCATAGAGACAATTCTGTCACTTGGATGGTTTCCCTTTCCTTAATCCCAACTTGTGTCTTTGTCATGGCCTGGGACACAGTCATGACCCTAAAGAGAGAAGTAGCAGCCATGGGGGCTCAGAATATCCAGGTTTATATTTCTAGTCTTTTAATTCTGAGTTTAGAGTCTCATTCTGTCCTGGGGTCCCAGTACCTCACGTTAACCAAAACATCTGCTTTGTTGCTTCAACGAGATCAGTGGGAGGTGGATGTGGTAAACAGGAAGTGAGGCTGACCTCGCTGGTATATCGGTATATTTCTTCAAACCAAAATTGGTACAAAATCCATAAACAATTCAGAATCAGAATTCAGAATCCTGGACGTTGTTAGTTACACCAACCAAGGCTACAGCTCTTGGGCCATTTCTTCCCCCTCAGCATCTTACTGGTAATGTTTTATTGTGCATCTTAACTGGAGTTGGTCTGTGCTGATAGAGAAACTTAATTTTCTGAGAGTGAAATGTGCAGCCTCTGGAAACAAGAATGAGGAGGGAAGTGGAGAAAAGACACACGTTAGCACCACCTTCTGGAAGCATCTGGTTCTTACATGCCGTGTATGAATTTAATAAAAATGAGAGATATTTTGTACTCTGTTCTCTGATACACGGTCAATTTTGAAATTTTCTTAAAAGAAGAAATGTGGAAAACAAATTCAATAGAACATTACTTAAATACTAACTTCTCCCGTACTAAAACATTTATCAAATCTACTGTTAGACTAAATTCTATGTTTTTTAATATTTTATTTTTAAGTAATCTCTGTTACCTAAAATATTACTATTTTTTTTACTATGTTACTACACTATTACTGGGGCTTGATCTCACAATCCTGAGATCAAGAGTCATGTGCTCTACCAACTAAGCTGGACAGATGTCCTCAATTTTTTAATTTTTTAATCTAAATTCAATTGATTAACATATAATGTATTATTAGTTTCAGGAGTACAGATCTGTGATTCATCAGTCTTATATAATTACATCATGTGCCCTCCTTAATGTCCATCATCCAGTTACTCCATTCCCCAATGCCCCTCCCCTCCAGCAACCCTCAGTTTGTTTCCTATGATTTAGAGTCTCTTATGGCTTGTCTCCCTCTCTAGTTTCATCTGTTATATTTTTCCCTCTCTTCTCCTATGATCCTCTGTTTTGTTTCTTAAATTCCACATAGGAATGTGATCATATGATAACTGTCTTTCTCTGATTGACTTATTTTGCTTGGCATAATACCCTCCACGTCCATCCATGTCATTGCAAATGGCAAGATATCATATTTTGATGGCTGCATAGTATTCCATTGTATATATATCCCACATCTTCTTTATCCATTCATCTGTTGATGGACATCTAGGTTCTTTCCATAGTTTGGCTATTGTGGACATTGCTGCTATGAACATTGGGGTGCAGGTGCCCCTTTGGATCACTACTACATTTGTACCTTTAGGGTAAATCTCTAGTAGTGCAATTGATGGGTCGTAGGGTAGCTCTATTTTGAGGAACCTTTATACTTCCACAGTGACTTCACCAGCTTGTATCCCCACCAAGAGTGTAAGAGGGTTCCCCTTTCTCCTCATCCTTGCCAACATCTGTCATTTCCTGACTTGTTAATGTTAGCCATTCTGACTGGTGTGAGGTGGTATATCATTATGGGTTTTTTTAAAGGATTTTATTTATTTGACAGAGAGAGACAGGAAGAGAGGGAACACAAGCAGGGGAATGGGAGAGGGAGAAGCAGGCTTATGGTTGAGCGGGGAGCCCAAGGCAGGGCTCATCTTGACCTGAGCCAACAGCAAATGCTTAACTGCTGAGCCAACTGGGAACCCCTCATCATCGTTTGATTTGTATTTCCCTGATGCCAAGAGATGTTGAGTGTTTTTTCAAGTCTATTGGCCATTTGTATGTCTTCTTGGAGAAATGTCTGTTCATGTCTTCTGTCCATTTCATGATTGGATGTTGAGTTTGATAAGTTCTTGGTAGATTTTGGATACTAGCCCTTTATCTGATATGTCATTTGCAAATATCTTCTGCCATTCTGTTGGTTGTTTTTTAGTTTTGTCTACTATTTCCTTCACTGTGCAAAAGCTTTTCATCTTGATGAAGTCCCAATAGTTCATTTTGCCTTTGTTTACCTTGCCTTTGGAGACCTGTCTAGCAAGAAGTTCTTGCAGACAAGATCATAAGGTTGCTGCCTGTGTTCTCCTTTAGGATTTTGATGGACTACTGTCTCACATTTATCTCTTACATCCATTTCTTGAGTCCATTTTTGTGTATGGTGTAAGAAAATGGTCCAGCTTCATTCTTCTGCATGTGTTTGCCCAGTGTTCCCAGCACCATTTGTTGAAGAGACTGTCTTTTTTCCATTGGATATTCTTTCCTGCTTTGTTGAAGATTAGTTGACCGTAGAGCTGGGGGTCCATTTCTGGGTCCTCTACTCTGTTCCATTGATCTATGTGTCTGTTTTAGTGCCAGTACCATACTGTCTTGATGTCTACAGCTTTGTAATAGAGCTTGAAGTCTGGGATCCTAATGCCACCAGTTTTGGTTTTCTTTTTTTCAACATTCCTTCAGCTATTTAGGGTCTTTTCTGGTTCCATACAAATTTTAGGATTCTTTGTTCCAGCTCTGTGAAAAACAGTTGATGGTATTTTGATAGGGATTTCATTGAATGTATAGATCGCTCTAGGGAGCATAGACATTTTTTAAAAGGATTTTATTTATTTATTTGACAGACAGAGATCACTAGTAGTCAGAGAAGCAGGCAGAGAGAAAGGAGGAAGCAGGCCCCATGCAGAGCAAAGAGCCCGATGTGGGGCTCGATCCCAGGACCCTGGGATCATGACCTGAGCCGAAGGCAGAGGCTTTAACCCACTGAGCCACCCAGGTGCCCCGGGAGCATAGACATTTTAACAATATTTGTTCTTCTAATCCATGAGCATGGTACATTTTTCCATTTCTTTGTATCTTCCTTAATTTCTTTTATGAGCATTCTATAGTTTTCTCAGTACAGATCCTTTGCCTCATTGCTTAGGTTTATTCCTAGGTATCGTATGGTTTTGGGTGCAGTTGTAAATGGGATCAACTCCTTAATTTCCCTTTCTTCTGTCTCATTGTTAGTGCCTAGAAATGCAACTGCTTTCTGTGCATTGATTTTCTATCCTGCCACATTGCTGAATTCCTGTGTGAGTTCTAGCAATTTTGAGGTGAAGTCTTTTGAGTTCTCCACATAGGGTATCATATCATCTACAAAGAATGAGAGCTTGACTTCTCCTTTGCTGATTCAGATGCCTTTTATTTCTTTTTGTTGTCTGGTTGCTGAGGCTAAGACTTCTAGTACTATGTTGAACAATAATGGTGATAGTGGACATCCCTGCCATGTTCCTGACTTTAGGGGAAAGCTCTCAGTTTTTCCTCCATTGAGAATTATATTTGCTGTAGGCTTTTTGCATATGGACTTTATGATATTGAGGTATGTTCCCTCTATCCCTATACTGTGAAGAGTTTTAATCAAGAAAGGATGCTGTACTTTGTCAAATGCTTTTTCTGCATCTATTGAAAGGATCTTATGGTTCTTGCCCTTTCTTTTACTAATGTACTATATCACGTTGATTTGGGGATGTTGAACCTCCCTTGCAGCCCCGGAACAAATCCCACTTGGTTGCGGTGAACAATCCTTTTAATGTGCTGTTGCATCCTATTGGCTAGTATCTTGGTGAGAATTTTAGCATCCATGACCATCAGGGATATTAGTCTGTAATTCTTTTTGGTGGGGTCTTTGTCAGGTTTTCTGAGCAAGGTAATGCCTGCCTTATAGAAAGACTTTGGATGTTTCCTTTCCATTTCTATTTTTAGAAACAATTTCAGAAGAATAGGTATTAATTCTTCCTTAAATGTTTGGTAGACTTCCCCTGAGAAACCAACCAGTCCTGGACCCTTGTTTGTTGAAAGATTTTGGATTACTGCTTCAATTTCCTTGCTGGTGATGGGTCTGTTCAGGTTTTCTATTTCTTCCTGTTTCAGTTTTGGTAGTTGATACATCTCTAGGAATGCATCCATTTCTTCCAGATTGCCTAATTTGTTGGCATACATTTGCTCATAATTTGTTCTTATAATTGTTGGCATTTATTCAATGTTGGTTGTGATCTCTCATCTTTCATTCATGATTTTATTTATTTGGGTCCTTTCTCTTTTCTTTTTGATAGGTCTGGCTAGGGGTTTCTTGATCTTGTTAATTCTTTCGAAGAACCAGCTCCTAGTTTCATTGATCTGCTCTAATCATTATGAATTCTCTTCTCCTGCTGGGTTTAGGCTTTATCTGCTGTTCTTTCTCCAGCTTCTTTAGGTGTAAGGTTATGTTGTATATTTGAGACCTTTCTTGTTTCTTGAGAAAGGCTTATGGTATTATATACTTCCCTTCTAGGACTGCCTTTGCTGCATCCTAAAGGTTTTGAAGAGTTGTGTTTTCATTTTCATTTGTTTCCATGATTTTTGAAATTCTTCTTTAATTTCCTGATTGACCCATTCATTCTGTAGTAGGACACTTTTTAGTCTTCATGTATTTGAGTTCTTTCCAAATTTCCTCTTGTGATTGAGTTCCAGTTTCAAAGCATTGTGGTCTGAAACTATACAGGGAATGATCCCATTCTTTTGGTACCAGTTGAGACCTGGTTTGTGAACCAGCACATGATCTATTCTGGAGAATTTTCCATGCATACTCAAGTAGAATGTGTATTCTGCTGCTTTAGGATGATCTGGTCCAGTGTGTCATTCAAAGCCCTTGCTTCCTTGTTTCTCTTCTGCTTAGATCTGTCCATTGCAGTGAGATGGGTGTTAAAGTCCCCTACTATTATTGTATTATTATTAATGTGTTTATTTAATTTTGTTATTAATTGGTGTATCTAATTGGTTACTGCCATGTTAGGGGCATAAATATTTATAATGGTGAGATATTCTTGTTGATAAACCCTTTAGTTATAATATAGTGTCCTTCCTCATCTTTTATTACAGTCTTTGGTTTAAAATCTAATTTGTCTGATATAAGGATTGACAGCCCAGCTTTCTTCTGATGTCCATTAGAATGATAAATGGTTTTCAATCCCCTCACTTTCAATCTAGAGGTGTCTTTGGGTCTAAAATGAGTCTCTTGCAAACAGCATATCAATGGGTCTTACTTTTTTAATCCAATATGATACCCCATGTCTTTTGATCAGGGCGTTTAGCCCATTTACATTCAGAGTAACTATGGAAAGATATGAATTTAGTGCCATTGTATTATCTGTAAAGTCACTTTCTGTATATTTTCTCTGTTCCTTTCTGGTCTATGTTACTTTGGGTTCTCTCTTTGCTTTAGGATCCCCTTTAGTATTTCTTACAGGGCTGGTTTAGTGATCACAAATTCTTTCAGTTTTTGCTTGTCCTGGAAGCTTTTTATCTCTCCTATTTTGAATGACATCCTAGCTGGATAAAATATCCTTGGTTGCATATTTTTCTTATTTAGCACCCTGAATATATTATGCCAGTCTTTTCTGGCCTGCCAGGTCTCTGTGGATAGGTCTTTTGCCAGTCTACTGTTTCTACCCTTGTAGGTTTGGCTCCCTTGTCCTGAGCTGCTTTCAGGATTTTCTATTTGTCTATGAATAATAGTGAAGCTATTGTATGTGAAGGTGATAACCTATCTTTATTGATTTTGAGGTGGGTTCTCTGTGCTTCTTGGACTTGGATGCCTTTCCTTTCCCAGATTAGGACAGTTCTCTGCTAAAATTTTCTCCAATATACCTCTGCCCTCTCTCTTTTTTCTCTTCTTCTGAAATCCCAATTATTTTAATATTGTTTCACTTTATGGTATCACTTATCTCTTGAAATCTCCCCTCATGATACAGTGGTTGTTTGTCTTTCTCAGCTCCTTTATTTTCTACAATTTTGTCTTCTACATCACTAATTCTCTCTTCTGCCTCATTTATCCTAGCAGTTAGAACTTCCATTTTTTATTTCATCTCATTAATAGCCTTTTTTATTTTGATTGATTAGATCTCAGCTCTTTTATTTCTCCAGAAAGGGATTCTCTAGTGTCTTCTTCAAGTCAAGCTAGTGTCTTCATAATCATTATTCTGAACTCTAGTTCTGACATCTTACTCATATCCATACTGATTAGGTCTTTGGCAGTCAGTACTGCCTCTTGTTCTCTTCTTTGAGATGAGTTTTTCCATCTTGTCATTTGTGCAGAAAGTGATTGCTTTTCTATCTGTAGAGTTGCAGCTATTATTTTCTTAGATCTCCTACTGAATTCGCAGGTGTTCAGAATAACTTAATGGCTATCTAGCTGAATCCCTGGGATCAGAGAAAACTAAAGTTTCCTACTCCTCTGCCACCTGGGACTACTCAGATGTCCTGAATTTTGACTGTACTTACTTACTTTTCCCATCCAATCTACTCTCCCTTCAAATACTAACATCTAGTAGAATAGCCAAAGGCTAGAGAATGGAAAATAAGAAAAGCAAAGGCCACTGGTCTGGAGAAATTGCAAAGTGATTCTACATGCAAAGCCAGGACAACCCTCTCCCTTAGGAGAGAAATGTACCTCCAGCAACTACTAAAATCAGATAACCATAGCAAAATGAAAACAAGAAAAGATATGCCAGCTGCGTGGAGCAACAAGCCACACACCTAGCAGCAGCCCTTCTGGAAAGCTTCTTCCCACTGTAGTCTGGGCCTCCTGGGTTGGGGACTGAAGCCCTCACAATTTCCCTGGGCAAGTTACACCCGTGGAGCCTGATTTGCCAATGCCAAGCCTCACAGCTTCATTTCCACAACATGAAGCAGCTTCAGAAAGGCTCAGAATACCTTCTCCTCTTCCTCTTTTGAGTTTTACTTCATTCACATTCATTTTTAATAGCTATTTGTAGGACACAGATAACACATTTTTTTCTCCCCAAGAAGACCAGACCTGTTTTCATAGTGGTATTACTTGGTATTTGTACATTACTTTGTGCTTTTTGAAGGCTATCATTGCTGTCACCTCCCAATACACTGTGAGTTGGGTAGAAAGGTGCCCCTCCTCATGCCACCAATGAGAAACTGAGGCTCTAGGAGAGCTGAGATGCTGTTCAGACACCAGACACCAGCACCTCTGGCCCCCGGGTTATCCACTTGGACAAAGCCTGGGTGAGCTGCTGCTTCCATCCCCCCCGCCCAGGCTGCCTGAGAAGGTGCTCTGTGGAGCTGAAGGGAGGGATGAGGGAGAGAAAACTCTCCAAGGACATACTAAAGGACACCTTGAGCTGAGCATGGGATTGATTCAAATGTCATGAAATATTTGTCAAATACCTACTATGTGCTAAGAACTCTAAGCCAGACTGGCTCCTGTATGCTCCTCAGGGGCCTTTCAATTAGGTCAGGCAGAAAACTTAAATGACTACAGTACAACCAAGAAATGGTCATTATCATAAGAGAAAGTATGCTATGAGATACAGAGGAGGGGTGAACAGAGGAGAGCTCAGGTGGTTTTTCACAGGCCTCAAATGAGAGAGCAGATGTGAGGGATGGTTTGAGATCAGAAATAGTTCATAACCACACACACACACACACACACATACACACACACTGATAGAGACTCCCAGACCCTCTTTATCTCTCAGGCTTCCCAAGGCTTCCCCCAGAGACCTGCACCACCTAAAACCCTGAGGAGTAAGTCACACAGGTACTAAAGACGCCAAGATTCATGAAGGTTTTCTCCAAACCTGAGAGTTCACAAAGGACTGTTTCTTCCCACTTTTTCATACTCTAAACTTGGTTTTAGCTTTGCTGGGACCAAGCTGTGGGATGCCAGGGGCTGTACAGTGTCATTGTCTTGGGCCAGTGTGGCAATTTTCTCTAGTTTCTAGAACCATGCCTAATGGTTAATTATCATCCTGGGAGCTAGTTCTGTTTTGTAGGGTCTCTCAACCTCCCTGGAGATAGGACAGTGGTCACTGAGATTGCTCCATGTTAATGGCAGAAACTCTTCAACTGGCTCAGCTTAGAAGACACCCCATCTGTGACCCGCACGGTCATCTCACGTGCCCTTCTTTCTCCTCCAGTAATGACTGCTTAACAAGCCCCATGGAGGTTTCCCACAAATACCAATGAGTAATTCCTTTTGGTTTTTAGAACATGAGAATTAAGGAAGTAATTTCAAGGGATTGGAAGTAAACTGTATCTCCCATTTTTTTTTAAAGATTTTATTTATTTATTTGTTAGAGCGAGCACAGGCGGACAGAGAGGCAGGCAGAGGCAGAGGGAGAAGCAGGCTCCCTGCCGAGCAAGGAGCCTTATGTGGGACTCGATCCCAGGATGCTGGGATCATGACCTGAGCCGAAGGCAGCTGCTTAACCAACTGAGCCACCCAGGCGTCCCGAGAAGCAGAATTGAAGTTCATTCATTCACTTGACAAACATTTATTTTATACTTGTACTGAGCACACCTTGTATTAGGCATGAGAAATAAATATGTGATTAGAACATGGTCCCTGCCCTATGGTATAAGATAGAGAATAATAAAAGTGCATTTAATGTGAGCTCAGAGCTCTTCAATGCGTGGTTCCCTGTCTTATTATTTTCCATTCCTTACACTTAGCACAGTATCTGAGATTTAAGAGAAGGAGCTCAGTAAGTCTTTATTGAATGAGTAAGAGTCAATGATTAATCATCTACTTGCAACAATGGCAATGGGTCCACTTTAGAAGAGAGGTGGCAAAGGTATGTTGTCTGCAAAGACTCTATGGTAACATGTAAGTAAAGGAATTATTGCTACCACTTATTAAAGACATCAAAAAAGTAACATAGGAACAGAGGAAAGAACATTTAATTCTGCCTAGGAGGGCTGCGATGTTGAAAGGGGAAAACTCGTTGTTTCTGCTTTACCATTCTACTCTCAATATTTCTGGCATCAAGTGTTGGAGGGAGGAGAAGGATGGTTCGCACACCAAGCAACTGTCCAGCACCAGCTGGTGTCCTACAATTGAACTCAATGCTGACACTGTCTACCTGGAGATAGTATCAGATCCCACAGGTTAAGGGCTCCGTCCCACTAGACTGCCTTCACATCAGACATCAGTTGCAAGCCCTCCTCGTCACCTGTACTACTGATCAACCATAAAATCAGAAGTTCCCACCACCTCTTCTCAAGTTTGATAATTTGCTAGGATAGCTTGAAGAATAGGAAAACAGGTTGCTTATTATATTACTGATTTATTCTAATAGAATACAATTCAGGAACAGCCAGATGAAAGAGATGCACAGTATAAGGTATGGAAGAAGGGACATGGAGCTTCCACGCCCTCTCTAAAAAGGCCACCCTCCCAAAAACTCCAACCCAGAAGCTCTCTAAATGCCTAATATAAGGCATGTTCAGGGCAAGTATTTAAATAAACGTTTGTCAGATGAATGAAGGAGCACTAATCTAGGAATTTTTATGGAGGCTTCATTATGTTGACATGATTGATTAAATCACTGGCCATTGGTCATTAATTCAACCTCTAACCCCACTCCCATCCCCAGAGGTCTGAAGTTGGAAGTGAAAATTCCAACTGTAGTTATAGTTGGTTGCCCTGGCATCCAGCCCTCAATCTTAGGTGCTTTCAAAAAGTCACCTTATTAACATAAACTCAGTGGAGTTCAGAGGAGATTATTATGACTAACAAAAGAGATCTTTATGGCTCTATCACCTAGAAAATTCCCAGGGTTTTAGGAGCTCTGTGCCAGGAACTGGACTTATCCTGTGCCAGGAAAAGACCAAATCATATTTCTTATTATAAATCACAACATCACAGATGGCTTCATAAGGAAGTTGCCATTTGAGCTGAATTCTAAGGGACAAGAAGAATTCACAAATGTCTCAGGTAGAAAGTTCAGTCCCCATTAAAGAACAACATGGACAAAGTCCCTAAGAAATGAAAGATCATGACGCATCATGGAAGAGATGGGTACAGGACACGTGTGGGCAAGCAGAGAAATGATAGCAAAAATCTGGGAAAAGGGTTTTGTTTTCCTTTTGCCATGCTTAGGAGGTCCAGCTTTCTCCTACAAAATACACCAAGCCATTGAAAAGTTTTCAAACTCACTGTGCTAGCAATATGAAGATGCAGGCTAGAAGCCACAGACAGTAAGATGGGGTAACATTAGTCCATGTGAGGAATAATACAGCACCAAAAGGCACCAATACAGTCCAGGAGAGGGGGCTGGAAAGATGCAGAAGTGAGGAGTGTTTAAGACATACGATCAAAGGTGGCACAAGGTGGTGAAGAGCTTGAGCTTTAGAATTTAACAGATACAAGGTCCAGTTCTGCTATCTATTCATGGTATGACCTTGAGCAAGCAACATGTGCCTCGGTTTCTACATCTATAAAACACTGCTAAGAGTACCTACCTCATACTGTTGGTATATTAAATTAAAATATTAGGGATTAGTACAATGTCTGGCACATAGGACCTTCTAAATAAATATTAGCTATAATTATTACTACTGATTAGGCATGGGGTGGG